>VZSR01001854.1:2805277-2817407 GCA_013398615.1 Brachypodius melanocephalos | reverse complement strand
GTCATGCAAGAAGGCTAAAAAAAACCCCAACCAACAAAACCCACTCCAAACCCAAAACCGGCGGCAAGAGTGTTTTGAAAGCCTTTAAAATAATCTTTGAGGTGCTATTTAAAGAACAGGAAATGGAATGTTTGGAGAAAATGATTAAAAAGTGGCATTGAGTGCGCTATTTGCTTCGGGCAGATGCGGGTGTTGTGAAGGGAGCCGGGCACTTGCTCGCTGCCCGACCCAAGGCAGGGCTTCCCTCTAGGGAGAGCACGGTCTGCTGTCCTGCAGTTATTTATGACGTGAGAAATCACTCACTATACACTATGTGCTTCCCATGAGGCGAAGAGGAAGTTCTTCATGCAAGGAACTCCCAATCCATTAAGCGTAAACACCGAGGTGGGGGGAGAGATAAGGGGACAACAACAACAGTAGGCAAATTGTCCAACTGGCGTGTACAGAGCTTGATTTGCTGGAGGCGGCGGTGCAGGAGTGAGGGCCAGAAGGATGTAATTCCCAAGGCTTATTGGGTAACTTGGAATAATAAAACCAGGCACTGCAACAGCGGGAGGAAGCCTGCTGCAGTATGAAGGAGGCCTTGGGTGAAATAAAGCTCCAGGAAGTGGGGAAGGTTTTTGAAGGTTTTCTGTTTGCTGGGTGCTGCCAGAACTGGGGAGACTGAAGGTTACACTGGGAGCAGACTCTGTGGAGAAGCTGAGGAGTTCACTTCCAGTGCCCACCCATGCGTTTGCATTTATGGCCAAATAACTTGATGACAACTTCTTGTGAGAATTTTCTTGGCTTCCCCAAGACCAGAGTGAATCTTTAGGCTGCAGATTTCTGGGACCAAGGCAATGAAATGTCACTGTTTTTAGGGTTAGGATACCCAAGTCAAACTCCTGAAATCCTGACTGGCTGCCATCTTTCCAGCGGCACCTAAATTGGACAGTGATAAGACAAGGAGGAACGGCCTTAAACTGATGGAGGGCAGGTTTAGATTAGATATTAGGAAGAAATTCTTTACTGTGAGGATGCTGAGGCACTGGAATAGGTTGCCCAGAGATGTTATGAATTCGCTATCCCTGGAGGTGTTTAAGACTAGGCTGGATGGGGCTTTGAGCAACCTAATCTAGTGGAAGGTTCCCTGGCTATGACAGGAGGGTTGGAACTAGATGATCTTTAGGATCCATTCCAACCCAGGGCATTCTATGATAGATTTAGTAGTACCATAGTAATGGCATCTAGTCTATAACCTCCTCTGCAAAGAGTATCCCCTGGCATTTTTTTGGATACAATTTCCTATCTTCCTCCAGGATGTAGAAATCAACTGTTTGTCTGCCTAAATGTCAGATTCTAGGGAAACCCCAAAGGGGGGTCAGCTGGTGCCGACTAAATGACACAATAGCTCAGTAGTTTCAGGACTTGCACAGCAAACAGGACATTCAGATTGACCTAGTTTGTCTGGGGCAGGGAGACAAGGGTGGGAATGGGGAAACTCAACCTACATTCCCCACCTCCCAGGAGATTGCTGTAATCCTTGCCTCATTCTGGTATCTCAACCACTTGTTTGAAGTGGTGAAACTACTTTCAGGTTTGTGTGCAAGTACTGTAGTCTAGTGCTTCAGGCTGTCTGCTAGGATGGAGGACATCTGCCTATCTTATCCATTCCTGCTCCAAGGATGGCTTGTGTTATTTTGTATTACACACCTATAGTATAAAAATACTGCCATGGCCTCAAGAGAACTTTCTTGCCTGATTGAGCATGGTTTCTGTGTTAAAGTTCCTTTTTCCCTTTCCTAGACAACCAATAACCTGGTGATGAGGCCATTCTTTCAGACAATGATCAGTGTGGATTTCAGTCTTCTTAAGATAAGAAAGGAGCTGAATCACAGACCTTCTGTTTTCGAGGGAGTGCTGTAATTTTCTAGGGAGTGCTGAAGCTACAGAGTCAACAGAAAGTAGCACCTGTCTCCTTCCAGCTGTGTCTTTGAAAAATCTCATAGGTGAAGTAGGGTTCTACTAGCCTAAGACTTCCTGCTTTCCTAAGCTACATCTCCTTGCTCCAGAGGGGTGGGATTTGGGATATGACCCTTATCATCGTGTTGAAGTTGGTCTGTTTTGTACCCTTTCTTCACACTGCAAGCATGTGAAAGGTTAGATGATTAATTGGATTTCTGAATTTGTGGGTATGGGGCACTAGAAAAAACACTGCAATTTTTAATCTTGTCATCTAAAACATTGTTGGATTTATGTCTGAGTCAGAATCCTGTCCTTCAGAGGTATTCTGTTGTTCAGAAAATAAATGTAACACATTCTGGTGCTGATCAAGGTGACTAAATTATTGAAAATAGGGTGTGATCCTGGTCAAAATGACGCTTAACAGAGTTTGACAGCCTAGAACAGCCGCTCTGCCTCAGCTGCCTTATAGTTAGGCCAGCATGTTTCTAGATAAGAGATAGCATGCTACAAAAGGTTGTCAGGACACCCAGTTTATCACTGCTGTGCTTCCAAACTGAAAGAAGAACTCATTCCGCCTCCTTCGCTTGAAAGGAGCCTTTGTCATAGAGAAGTCATGACGAGGAAGAGGGGAAGGCCTATCTTAGTCTTTGGTGGTGTATTTGGCAGGCCATGCCCTGCTAAAACGGAATCCCAGTCTTGGGTAGATGAAGTCCCAATATAATCCAGGCTGCTGTCATACTTTTACAGTCAAACATTTATCTTTTCTTTTCACAACTAGTTAAAGACATAGTTGCATGGTTTATGCTCAGATTTTCCAAATGACTGTAATTGGATCATGGCCATGCATTGGAAATTTTTGCCCCAAAGGAGGAAATTTTGAGAAAGATTCAAATGATTCAAACCCAGTCTTTTATGAATGTTAGAAATATGCACAGTATGCTTTGTTCACAATAGCTCTGTTTTCCCAGACAGAAGCTCCACCAACTGGTGGAATTGCCCTGGAATTCTGCAATACCACAGATGGGGAGGCTTGAATATTCCTGGACTGACTCAGCCTGTTCACTTTGCCTGGCTTGTAAGACAATAGACAATTCTTCCTTGGTTGTGGAGATCCAAAATTAAAAGTAAAGGAGGTCACATATTAACAAATGGAACGACTGCCTTTTAGACAAGCCCACAGACTGAACTGTGGTCATATTAAGCAGAGAGGGGCTGTTGAGAGTGTAATTCCTACTGCCAATGTAAGAGCTGATTAGCAATGGGAGAAGCCAGGACCAGACAAGGTTCAGACATGCAAGCACAGCAGATTATTAAATAAGGAGATGAAGGAGCATTCAGAGGGATCTTAAATTAAGTACATTAATTATGTAATAATGAAGCAGTTTTAAACTGGATTTATAATGGATACAAAAGAACTACATTTTGCCTTGGCCTTGATACTTTCAAAAGGACAATCTTACTTGATTGTGCTCACTTAAAGAAAAATGAGAGAGTGGGGAAGAAAAGAAAAAGGCTCCAGCTCATCTTATCCTAGGCAAAGATCTCACAGACTATAATGTTTATTACAGAGAGATGGATTTTAATAAAGGATCAAGGTCAGGGAACTGGTTTACAACCCCCCAAATTTTATATTTTTCCCTCTATCTCATAATTAATAAAATTATAGTGATTATAATAATTATTTTAAAGTTATTTTTATGGCTTTATTTTGGGCCCTTCGTTTCTACATTTAATTCTTGACTGGATTGTCAATCTTTATTCCTAAGAAGGAGTCTCTCTACTTGCCACATGAAGTACTAAACAAACGGAATTCTACCATTGTAAAAAAAAAATAGTAGTTTATACCAGATAATCACTTAGGCTTGTTCAACAGGCACTGCTTTTTTGGCAGACTTTCTATTTGGGTTGATAAAGGATCGCTCCTCTGAAGCAACAACTTGTTACTTTTTCTAAGACCTTTTAATTTTCATCTGCTTTTTATTACAGTGTCTTTCTGGTTACCTTGTTCACTTTGCTCCTAAAGATTTCCAAACCTTTGGAACTTCCTATGGTACTGAGCATTGCATTTCATTTTCTATCTCTCTTACCTCTTCTTGGACTGCATTTTCTGTTTCCTACTATTTCCCTGTCTGTTTCTTTGTCTTCTCACTACTGTGCTATCTGAACTGCTCATTCCCAAGACCCAAGGGGTTACCAGTTCTTCAGTTGCAGCAGGATGAGGGGTTTGAGGAGAGAAGTGAGAGATCCCAGCTGCCAGGGCAACTGTCTGTCCAGGTTTGCTTTTTGCTTCATCTCTGTCCTGGCTTGTGCTTTTGCACAATTTCATTTACCTCTGCCTGCTCTGTTTCCCCATCTGTAAAATTACAACAGAGTGTTTAGGAAATAAAGACACAGAAATGAAAACTAATTACTATTATTGTTTATTTCCTACTAATGGACAAGACCTCAAACCCCTCAATGGCAGTAATTCCTTTTTTTTTTCTCTCTTATATAAAGAAATGAATCATTTACCTGAGAGGATCTGGACTATTTCTTTCAAGCTTATCATATCTTAAAGATCAGAAGTGGGCACTAGTATCACGTCACAGGTTAAGAGAGTTTAAGCATCAGCTTTCTTCAATCATGTCTAAACCTTCTGGCACCTCTGAATCAGCTGAAGTACGCTGCTAGAATGAGCTGATGAAATCAGTTCCATTTCCACCCCCCTGCACTATATATGAAAGACCAAATCGTGGTGTATGCACCTGAACTTACAGCCCCAGCTCCAGGAGTAGGGTGATGAGCTCAGAGTCCAGTCTTTGGGGTTGTGAAAATTCATCTTGAAATCCAAACTTGAATGAAACTGGCAAGTCGAGGCTGCTGCAGCCCATAGTGGGCTGGGAATGCCATGCCTGGAGCTGTTTTACCTGTGCTCCTCTGTGCAGCCCTCTGGAGATAGTGGGAATGAGGAATGCCAAAACAAACTTAGGAACAAAAGGAGCAAAGTGCACTGAGTGCAGGTGTGCTGCTTAGATGTCGTGGTTTAAGCTGGCAGGTGGCTAAGCACCACACAGCCACTCGCTCATACACTGCCCCACAGCAGGAAGGAGGAGAGAATTGGAGAGAAAAAAGTAAAATTAATGGGTTGGCATAAAGATTGTTTCATACAACAGAAATGGAAGGGAAAGTCTTATTCCTACTACTGTTACTACCAGCACCACTAGTTAGAATATACAAAACAAGCATGCACAGTGCAACTGCTCACCACCTGCTGACCAATGCTCAGCCTGTTCCCACACCTTCCCCCAGCTATATGTGCTCAGCATGATACCATATAGTATGGAATGTCCCTTGGGTCAGTTGGGATCAGCTGTCCCCTCACAACTTCTGCATGCCCAGTCCACTCACTGGTGGGTTGATGAGGGAAACTGAAAAGTCCTTAACTTAGTCTAAGTCCAGCAACAAGGAAAACATCAGTGTGTGTTACTAAAAAACTACACAAAACCTTACAGGTGGAGTGCTATATGAGATGATGGTGTGGTTCAAATAGAAGAAAAAAAAAAGAAAGAAAAAAGAAATATTGCAACAAGAAGCAAAAGTCAAACCCATTTAAATAGTTTTAGAGTTTTAATCATCACTGCTTCTTGGGTATGTAGAGCAGAGATCTAGTTACAGAAAGCCTGTGTGTCTCAATGACAGAGATGAGGGGGAGAATGGCAGCTAAGAGATTCCATTCCTTGTTTTCTGCTTGCTTAAGAAATCCTCCTCTGAGTGTCTGAGCTTCATAAAGGCAAACAGGAAGCACCAAGTGGAACTGAAAATCAGCGGAGGTGCTCAGGGCTGCACAGATGTGCCATCCCTGAGCAGTGTTCAAAGCCGGGTTGGATGGGGCCCTGATCAACCTGATCTAGTGGAAGATGTCCCTGATCATGGCAGCGGGGTTGAAACTAGATGATCTTTAAGGTCCCTTCCAACTCAAGCCATTCTATGATTCTATGTGTTTCTCTAGTAAAAGGACCTTTGCATTTTCCAAAGCAAATGTCTTTGCAAAAACATTGTCCTGCATAGTTTAGGCCAATCTCAATACTCTGCCTTACAGGAAGAGACCAGAATGTTGCAGAGCAAGAGAATTAATGTTTGAACAGTCTCCTATTTTTTACTAGGATATGTTTTGTATTTTTATAAGAAATTTGCTGTGGATGATGAGGCAAAAGCTTTTTGTGTTGCAGTTAAAATTGGCAATAGAAACTAATTAGAAGTTCTGGGCAATTTAAAAAGCAAATTTCATTCCTATTATCTCTTCTCTTCACTAAAGCTTTCATATGCTTAGTGCGAGAATAACTGGTGTTTTTGCCCTACCAAAATTCCCCACTGATCGTTTTGTGCAGTTGTGGTTCCATGCGAGGGGGGAAAAGCTTCCTACCATCTGTTCTAAATTAGATATCTTTTCCTTTTATATCTGCCTGTTTTATTGTTTTTGTTGCTGACGAAGTAGTAAGTTAAATTTTCAGTATTTCTACTCTTAAGAGTTTAGGCAATTCCCTTTATTTTCCATGCTGCTGCTCTTATATTAAGCCATGGTATCATGCTTTCAACAGAGAGGTAACATCACTGAGCTTTACAATTTTATGATTCATTATACCTGTTCCTAGCATGGTATTTAAGTAAGAACCTGAAACCCCCAGTTGGGTCCTTTCTAACATTGGAGGCCTTTGGATTTCTTCTTTTCCATCTCCTATAGCATCATCAACCTAGTAACAAGATTGTCTCACCAACGAACTCCTTGAGTATTTACTACTTTTCAACCTAGGCATTAATGGATCTTCCTCTGTCTATATGAACGTATCTCTTGATGCCCGGGAAACTCCTTCTCGGTAGAAGGTTGGACTGGATGATCCCGGAGGTCGTTTCCAACCTTGATGATTCTCTGGTTTCTAAATAGGCTTTTATTAAAAATTGTACCATTTCACGATTCCTTTTTTTTTAGCTGTCCAATTGGCTCTTTAATCGCTTTGCCGTATTACAAATAGCTGGCGGGGGGGGGCGGGGCTCCACGTTACCTGCAGGATTTGTGTCATACCAGCACATTCCACTAAACTCCCTTAATGCCTCATTTCTGCTTACTCGCTGCTTTCGAGTTTGTTTTCAAACCTCCCCGGGCGCAGCCGCTGCCGCTTCCCCACGTCCCCGAAGAGTTTGCTGCCATTTGCCATGCCGTGGGGTGGAACCCAGCCAGGATTAAGTTAAGCGGTTGTTCCCAGGCAAAGCAGCCGCAGGACGACAGCTGGGACTATTTGCTTTAACCTCTTTTCCCCACCGTTTACCGGGGGCCTCCTCCTCGAAGGGGGGAAAACTTCCATTCCCCCGTTTCCTCGGGGCTCTCCCTGTCCCCCGCCCCGTTCCCCGCGGGCCGCGGGCAGGTGACAGCGGCGGCACGCGCGCCCGGTCCCGTGACGCGCGCGCCCGGCTGAGCGCCGCGTGACGGCGGCGGCGGCGCCAACAGGTGTCCCCGCGCCGCTTCCCGGGACACCCGGGGCGCCCCCGGGCTGGAAGGGACCGCTGGAGATCATCTAGTCCAAAGCCCCAGCCAAGGCAGGGTCACCTAGAGGAGGTTACACTTGGAACGCGTCCAGGTGGGTTTGGAATTTTTCCAGAGAAGGAGACTCCACGATCTCCTCGAGCAGCCTGTTCCAGCGCTCTGCCACCTTCAGTGCAAAGAAGTTGTTCTTCGTGTTGATGTGAAACTTCTCGTGATTTAGTTTATGGCCGTTGCTTCTTATCCTGTTGATGGGCACCGCTGAAAAAAGTCTGGCCCCACGCTCTTGGCACCCGCCCTTGAGATATTTACATGCATTAATGAGAGCCCCCCTTCAGTCTTCTCCAGACTAAACAGGTCCAGTTCCCGCAGGCTCTCCTCGTAAGACATTAACTCCAGATCCCTCTCGGGTCTGTTCTCGGAGCGGGGAAAAACTCCGAAAAGCCTCTTTGCAACTTTCAGGAGCTGGGACGGGAACGGGACTGTCACCGAGAACAGCTTCGGGGAACGGCCGTCGGCAGCACGGGATCTGCTCGGGTCCCTTCCCACAGGGGGCTCGCTGACCCCGCGGGGGAGCCCCGCTCCCGCCGCGCTGGGACGTGGCGGTGGGAGGAAGGCGTTTGGAAGCTGCCACGGGGCTGCTCGTCCCACGCAGGCGGCGGGAGGAGCGGCGGCTGCGGCGGCCGAGGAGCGGCTCCGCCAGACCCGGGCGGGCGCAGCTCCGCTTCCCGGAAACCCGAGCATCGCCGCTTTTGCACTTTTTATTTTCCATGGGGGGTTTCCCCGGGGGAGGGGAGGGGGGAGAAGGAGGAGGGGGAATCCCCACGCGCCTGCCACCTCCCCGCCCCCGTCACGCGCGGTTCTCCCCGCTCCCGGCCCTGTCACCTGACGGCACCCACGCCCTCCCCCCACCAGCGCGTGCGGACTGCGAACAAACGGCCCTTTCCTTTCTTTCCTTTTTTTTTTTTTCTAATTTTTTTCCCCTTTCCCCTCTCCGCCTTCTCCCGACTATAAATAGCTCCTGCGCGCCGTGCGTGTGTCACGTTCCCATTACGTGCGCCTTACGCTGACGCACGGGGGCGGTGCACTCCGTGACGTCAGCGCGTATCCGGGCCAAGCTATAAATAACCTTCCGGCGGTCGGTGCCAGTGGCGGGCCAGTGTTGCCGCTGCTGCTGTCGCGGGTGTTCCCTGCGGGAGCCACCGGCCCCGGCGGCCTCGCTCCCTTGAGGGGCTCTGGGTTGCGTGCGAACAAGCTCCCCCTGGACAGGCAGATCACTCCTTTGTGAGGGCCGTACGGCGCTCGAGCCGTAGGTGCTGCTGTCTCTGCCTCCCCCTTTCGCCCGGCGGCGTAACGGGCCCTGAGCGGTGGTGATTCACAGCGGTTCACAGTTCAGCATCATAAAATGTTAAAGGGGTTGGAAGGAGTTAAAAGTCAACCAGTTCTTATCCCCCTGCCTTGAGCAGGCATATCTCTCACTAGACCAGGCCACTCAGTGCCACATCCAACCTGGTCTTGAACACGGCCGTGGAGGGGCGTCCATGTCTGCCCTGGGCAGCTTGTTTTGCTTTCTCACAACCTCATAAAAATGAGTTTTTTGTATCTCTAACTCAAAATTCCCCTTTTTTTTCAGTTTGAATCTATTACTTCTTGTCCTATCACTACAGCTCCTGATAAAAATTCCTTTTCTGGCTTCCGTGTAAGCCCACTTGAAATACTGGGAGGTTGCTCTGCGGTCTCCACACAGCCTTCTCTCTTGGCTGAGCAGCCTCAGTATTCTTAGCATGTGTTCATAGACACACAAATCATTATGTGCCCAAGTGCTGGCTGTGCGTTGGTAATTCAGGAGTTGCTCTGGGATCAGTCTGGAGTTCATGTGCAGCCAAGATGGGAGTACACAGCAGAAGCAATAACTTCAGTGCTGCTGTTCTCTCTCTAGTTGGAGATCCCAGGTAAGGAATCTGTGTGTATTTTAGCTAGTTACTATAAACATAGGTAATGTATTCCTAGCTATACAATAGGTGTCTCAATAGGCTTAGTGCAGCCATCTCCCAGGAGGTAGGCAATGGTTTTTTTGGCTTCCTTTAGGTCCAGGAGAGAAGTGAATGTTTCCACAGTCTAGGCAAGTGCTTTAGCCCATGGTCTGCTGTGTAGAAGTGGCTGTGATGGCTGGTCTCTGTGTGTCAGCAGGCACTGGGCCCCTCGGGGCTAGGAGTGTAGCAAGATAACTCATTTTGCAAGCAGCTGTGCTGGCTGAAGATGCAACTCTCCCCCAGCGATTTGCTGCCTTTCCTCTGCCAGAGTTACCGCCCCCATAGCTCTTGAGTTGATGTTGGATAAGTGAGCAGCTGGATGAACTGTACTAATACTGCCTGAGGCGCCCTGAGGAGGATTTCTGCGATCTCTCTTGCTGGCAGAGGTTTGGACTTGGTTGTCTATTGCTGCCTGTGACGGCAGCTCTGCATGGCAATAATACCTATTGCAGTGTTACTCAAAAGAGGATGCCTCCCTGTCACTTTAGGCATTGGGACAACTTTCCTGTAACTGGGGTTCAGGGTGGGTACACAGATCCTCAGGTCAGCCTGGTTGGTAACATCTCTGGGTCTGTTTACAGCAGGGCTGTATGCCAGGTAACCTCTTTGGGTGAGAGTGTAGGCATGGTTAACGTGTTTGGCTTTCTTGTCTGGCTGTCTCACTTGCAACCTAAGTGTGTAGGGCTAGTTTCAAAGGTAGGCCTGTCTGAAAAATCTAGTGGAAAACAGTTCTGTAAAAAGAAAATCAATTCTGTGCTCAGACTGTTGCTAAATAGTGTTAAAATGAAACAATTACCTAGTTTTGATTGTAAGCTTTCTAGGTACAGGAGCATCACAGTTATCTCTCATATCCCTTACTGTCAGCACCAAGGTGTGTGTTTCTTCCAGAGAGTCTTTGCAAAGCAGTAACAAAGAAAATGTAAATAGCAGATGTACTTAATAGAACTGTTCTAATGCCTGGGGTTTCAGGAAATCCAGCCATTTAAATGGTTTTCTAGTGAGTGGTTTTTGCCTTCTTTGTGCTTTATTTTGTAGGTTAACATCTAAAATTGCAAAGTACTTGATGTTACATTTTTCTTGTCTTGTGCTTTTATATCAGTGGAGTTCAGAAAAGCAACTTTTCTCACTCAGGAAGTTAGCCAGTTTGGTGATTTAGGGCTTCCATCAAGTTCTGTTCATTTAGGGAGTTTTGTATGTGTTTTCTAGCCCCTGTAGAGTAGACAAATTCACTTCTGTCTGCAGATAAAGTGAAAATTTTACAACTAGTAGTATGCTGAATAGTGATACTTGTAATTTCTAATTGTTAGTCAGCTTTCTAGGGCATATTTGACATAGCAATTTCTTGGACAAGTGTGAGCATTTTTAAATCTCACAGTGTTTTGGATGTATGCCCTCTTCTGAGGTACATGGTCTGTTGGAACATCGTGCAGAGACTATGTCAGCCTTCTACTGTCATCTTTGATGCTAATATCAGCTTCAGTTCTCAAGCAAAATAGTTTACTTCAGTAATGGCTTTTATGGAGAGAAACTCAGTGGTTCTGCAGTTACTTTATCTGTAAGGAGGAGAATTTTCCTACACTGAGATGGCTGCACAGGTGAGCTGAAACTAGGAACAACTCAGTTATCTGTGACAGATTTCTTTTGGCGTGTTCCTCCATTGCAATAGGACAGATTACCTGTGACGTCATCAGTGGGATAGATGGTATCATTGCCATTACCTAGTCATCCCCAAATTATGAATTCCAAGCCATTGGCAGCTGTCTAGAGGCAAGGTCAAAAAGATGAAAGGATCTAGTTATGAACAAGCTCTCAACCAACCTTTCTGAAAATGGTGGAGTTGAGTCACAGCACTGGCTTTCCAGAAAATGTTGACTTAGGATCTATGTCCTGTGAAATTTCAGAGGGAACTTTGGTGAGAGTTGTCATACAGTGTACCTCTGGTAGGTGAAATGAAATCTTTAGATGTATTTGACCAAAAAAACTCTTAGCAAGCTTCCATTAAACTCATCTTGAGCTTTTTGTTTGAAGTTCAAGTGTTTTACAGATTGGTGATTTAAGGGTTTTGGATAGCAAAAGCATTTAGGTGTGCAGTAAACTCTTTTCCTACGGAAAGTCTAGAGTTGAGACACTTCAGAGTGGGCCGAGAAAAGCTGACTTTAACACCGTGTCACTTCTTGATGATGAGTCCCAAGGCCTTGAATTAAGGAGGGTGAAAAAAGTGGGAAGTCAGAGGTGATCTTGGTAGGGCTCAGCCCAAGCCAAAAAAATAGCAACTCTCTCAGTTCATATGCAGGGACAGGAATTCTACCAGTGTAGTGATTCGTTTGAATAGAAGAGAAATATAACCAGAACAAAGATAGAGCTTAGGGAAAAGCAAAGATAGAGGAGTATGACACAAAGTCATACTTTGTAGAGTAATAAAGCAAAAAGCTCCTCTGGCTTGGATGCTCCTTGGCACTCAGTGTTGAGAGTAAGCAATCCCCTACCGTGATGCTATCTGTCATCGGGCTAATCAGAAGTGTTTCTGTCATTGCAAATGGTAAACAGTAAAAATATATTTGCAGCAACAGTTGGTCACAAGAAAATCAGATATTAATGTGATAATATTGTACATTCTTTGAGTACTTAAAATGAAATT
>VZSR01001854.1:2781498-2805267 GCA_013398615.1 Brachypodius melanocephalos | reverse complement strand
TTTTTTTTTTTTTTTTTTTTTCTTTTTAATATCTATTCTTTATAAAGGTTTGGTCTCTAACTTCAGGTAGACTGGAATACTTGTCAGTGAAGTCACTCCAGTCTGTTTTACAGAATTCAATGTGTCAGATACATTTTCTAAATACAAAAGAGAAAGGCATTCTATTCTTTCTGTGATATATGTCTAGGAGCAGATTTGCAAAGTTATATCTTGAACAAATTCCAGTTGATGTTTTTCCAGAAATGTTTCATTTGTTGAAATGAAGAAAATTAATTCAGAAGAACATGTTTGGAGAATATAACAGCGTGGATGATTGTATTAAAATTCAGTTTGGTATCTGAATTATGAACAAGTCTGGCTTGGTACATTTCTTGCAAATGATTGTAACAATACTGTATGCAAGGTTCCCATGTTCCAAAAAAGATTTAGGTGGCATTGTTTTCCTCCTTCTCTTGTTTTGCATTTAATGAGAAGCAAAAATGGGATAGAGTGGGAAGTCGTAAGCAGACGAGCACAAGGTAATGTGGTTTGTTAATGTCAGCCTTCAGCTTATGTCTGTGGTCACACGTTAAAATGCCCTTCTCAGTTTCTGTGCTTTCTGTTCTTCTTTTCACTCTAATCTGCCTTCTGTCTTGTACCTCTAGAATTTCCAGTCTCTGTTTTGGATCTCCTTGCTTCCACAGTAGGCCAGTTCTGGACTTTCCTGCTTCACATATCCCTAATTGACTGCTTTTTTTCATTTATATAGTCAAATTAAGAAATGGTTTCATGTTATTTTTTTCAGGTTTTAATAACTCTTATTTACCTTTTTTTACAAGCTGATCTCCTTGTGGTAGAAGTGCTAATGTCTAAAGCATGTGTGGCTTTTTCTTTTCTACATGCAGTGTTTTTCTAAACATTTTTTGACATTTGGCTTTCATTAGTCACTCTTCTACTGACTTTGTTGTTTAGAACTGACTTCAGTCAGGAATCAAAACTAGTAAGGAGTTCTGCTCTGGGATCTGGCATGTGAGGGAGACAGAGCTGCTTATGTATGAGATCTGCACATGCCTTTATGTATCATGACCTTTTCTACCAGGGAGTAGATCTTCATCAATTACTTGGTCTGCATCTTGCTTACTCTTTGATGGCAAAGCCAAGACTTTTGCACTGGGAAGAAGACTCAAGCCCAAGATGTGATATATTCTTAAGGCTTTTAGAGCCAGAGCAGCAAGTAGTCACAGAGGACTGGTGACTGCTTTCCATTTCCCATTCTCCCAAGCTGATTTGGAGAAGGACTAATCCCCTCTGTGTAAGGAGAGGCATTGTGGTCTTTCTTTGTGTGAAAGGCACGGGTTGCTATCATGCTGGCCCATTTAATTCTGTATGTCAAAGTGATTTGATATTGCATGCATTTTCAGTAATTTATTTACAGAAATATGCTTGGGTAAGTTTATTGCTTGCTTGGAATTAATTTGATACTTAAAAAGTGCATGATGCTCTTAATTAACTGTTTGCACCTAGTTATGGAAGAAGTTCTACAAAAATAATGGAAGGTAGAAGAAACCACTGCAGTCATCTACAGGTTGTTCTAATTTCATTTGAATTACCTCAGTCAGTGGTGAGGGAAAAGCTAGAAAATGAGGGATTGAGGATATAAATGATTGTTTTGGCTGTGATCATTTGGACATTGGGCTGATTATTAGTGGATATGGGTGGGTAGGGAAAGGGTGGATGTACAAGAGAAGTTATTTGAAAATCGTTGTTGATAAAACTTGGTAGGAGTGATAAAACAGGAAGAATAGAAGAAAAGATGTCTTGGTAGCACTGAGCAAAATCTCATAAAGGTTGTGAGGACTGGAGTAAGTGCATTGGGTAAACCAGAAGAAAAATAGGGAAAATGTCACATTGAAGTTCTACAACTCCAATAAAGATTTTAGTTGATTAAGAGCTTCTTGTTTGCAAGATTTTCTAATGTAGACAAAACCTGATAGTTAACTGCTACTTTGGAATGATGCTTGAATTGCCCTCGTAAAATCATTTTGTGCATCTTGGTATAATAATAATAGATGTAAAGATTTGAGCTTTGATGTGCACTTCCACATGAACAGTAAATGTTTCCTTTTTGAAAACTCTCCTAATTGTTTTCTAAAACTGAAGAAAGGAGTTAAATGCTACACTAAAGTAAGTTCTTGGCTGAATGGTGCGTGGGATTCAGTAGATTCATGGATGCATAATTGTACTGATAGGAGGAATGGGTGTGTATGTCTTTACAAATGGCTTGAGAACAAGGATCTGAAAGAATGGATGTAGGCCTAGATGGTGTAGGGGAGATGTGTAGTAATAGGACTGGGAAGGCTGTACTTTCCTGGTACATCAGCCAATGGCGAGAGAAGAAGGGCAACAGGCGGTCAGGAGTTTTGGATAAAAGGAGGTTGTGTCCTCCAACAACTCAAGAGACCCCACAGGGGTATGGCCCAGTGGACTCTCCCATTATTTGAATAAAGGTGGTTTTTGCAGGACTCCTCTGTCTAATTTGTGGGCACAGGCCTTTGGCAACGTGATTTTCCACACAGTACAGATTTATTTATATTTAAGCAGTTTCCTGAATTCAGATTGTGCCTCTCACTTGTATAGGTACTGAACCCCTCTCTCCCCCCATAATTTCACAACAACTTTAGAAGCTACAAATCCTTGTGCTCGGGTTGGCCACTGACTTTTAGTAGCCAGTCATATGGTATAGATTTACAAAGCTGACGCAAAATGGAGCCATTCATCTCCTCCCTATTACAGGCTGCTGAAAGCATATTGCCCTGAAGTTCTGCTCATTGCACTGTAACCCCGCTGAGCACCAAGGCAAGTTCAAGGTTTTGGTTTTGGTCTTACACTTTACAATGCTTGATGGCAGCGTCCCAGGCTGCCTGAGGGAGCACCTTCTGCAGTCACGGCCGCTCATGACAGCTGCATTCCTCTGGAACAATGGCATTGTTGGTGAAATGAGGAATGAATGGGAGAGACAAACTGCTTCTGCAGCTAGCCCACAACTGAGGGATTGATTCCTGGAACACATCAGAGCAACTATAAACCTCCCTGTCCTCAGAATTAGGAGAAAATTCACTTGCTTCAACCTCGGCTTTTCACAATCACCAGGGAAAAAAAATCCCTAGGGCATAGACAAGGGCGATTTCCGTTTCTTTTTTAAAAGCCCAAATAACAATATATGTAGAAGTATAGGATAAGAATAGGGTAAATTTTGTCTGCTCTCCTGGGCAGTTTTTGGTAGTTTAGCTCATAACTCATGCCCTCACACCTTTCACTTTGCTGGTCAGCAGTAAAAGTGTTACTTAGGCTTGGAGTTTTTTTGGGTGAGGAAAAATCCCAGTCAAAGAAAGTCAAGCAGAAAGGCAACTCAGAAGAAAGTTTTTAAAAAATTTAGCTTAATTTTTTTCTGCTTTCCTCTTTCCTTTGCACATCTATTCTTAATATACTTAAAATTTATAGTGTTGTTGAAATGCAAGAGTCTGTTTATTAACTGTTTGCAGGAGTGTTGCAACTGCTGTTGGAACAAGAACCTCACTGATCTGTTGCAGCTTGCATTTAAATTATAGATCAAATATCAAGGAGAAAATACTACCTACATTTTTTTCCAGAAAAGCACTGGAAAATGTTGCTAGCCTGTCAACATTGACTGTTGTCGTCCGTTTGCTCGATAGTTCAGTTTTGAGCCTGAGCCTAAAGAAACTCCAAACCAGTTCGCAAGTAGCGAACAAATGGCTCAGTCTGCAAAAACAGAAGTCCCACCAAATCATGAGTGTCATTAGAGAGTGACTAGAGGCCGAGTGTCTGTGGTGCCAAAGGAAGCTGGTGGGTGTCACATTCAGAACAAGAGGAGGTGGTTCTTTGCACAGCGTGTCGCTAAGCTCTGACATTCCACACCCGATGACACGACAAACAGTAGAAGTTTCTCTGAGTCCAAGGAGGCAGCAGTGCAGAAAACTGAGCCAAAGCTATGAACACAGCATGCAAACTCAGGAGTAGCTGAGAGTGGTAGGTGTTCCAGGGTTGTGTCCTGATCCTATTGCCTAATCACCTTTGGTTTTAGTCAATATTGCACAGAATGCTTGGGGGATCACTGATCTGGCACAATGCAGTCATCTGGATTTTTATGTTCAAAAGAAGTCTTTTAAACTTCTTTGGAGAAAATTGAAGGGAGTGATGAAGCTTACAGTGACTTAAAACCTAAAGCTGGCTATAAAGCAGTGCAGAAAATCTTGCAGTTCTTGCACAACTGATTGAGAGAGTGGCAGAGGAAATTCAGAACTGATAAATGTAAAATAGTGCATATGCACTAATTTTATATATGCAGTGATGTGCTCTGTTTTGCCTATTATCCTCAGAAATTATCCCGGCTCACTGTGAATAGTTATGTGAAAATGTTAGCTTGATACTCAATAGGGGTCAAAAAGGCAAGCAGAACCACATCAAGAAGAGGTAGAAAGAGCAAAAAAAAAAAAGTGGAAAAAAAGAGAAAATTCCATCAAATTGGTATATGAATCCATGGAGATCTTCAACACTGCATGCATTTTGAGCTACCTTCCAAAGGAAGGTAGAGTAGAATTTTTAAAAAAACCCAACCTTAGCAAAGAAACAAAAATCATTGGAACAGTTTTACAGAAAAGTTTTCCCCTTAAATAATAGATTTCAGGGGAGAGAAGCTGATAGCTCTTTACAGAGATAAATAGTGAATGGAGGACACACGTAAAATAATTTCTTTCTCTGTAATAAACCACAAATTAAATTTAAGTCTTCAGGATGAAAGCTTAAAAACAAGCAAGAAGGGGTACTTCTAAAGGGGAAAAAAACCCCCACAAAGGTGGTGATGTCACTTCTGGTTCAGAAAGATCTTAAACTGGCTCTGGCTAAAGGGGTATGGTGCTATGCTTTCCCTAGAGTAGCTAGTTTTGGCCACTCTCAGGCGTGGCAGAGTTGGTAAAATTGCAGTCTGTTGTGGGGAGCTCAGCCCTGACATCAGGAGAAGTTGCTGTGATGCTCCCCAGCGTGACCTGTAGTGTAGGAGGCATCTTGTGCACAGGATGTGGTCTGTCCCTGTAACAGCTGAGAAAATGAATGCTTTGTTTCTGAATGTAAAGAAATGGAAATGAATCAAATTCAGTGTAAAATCATACAGAAGACCATGGCCTGGTTTGTCGCCTGCCACGTCTTGGTTTGATGGGTGGTTATAATATCGAAATGTTTATAAGCTTTCTGTAGGCTGTAGAAGATGATTGGTGAGATGGTCCAAAGCTGCATAGCCTCAGGTGCATCCTAATGTCAGTGTACCCATTTTCATTCCTAAGCCCTTAAAAAGCAGAGCAGGAATGAAAAAGTTGTTTTTACTTACCTTCTGGGTATGTTAACTTCGTGAACTCAGGGGAGAACCTAGCAACAAAGACAGTCTTGCGAATACATGTCTGTACAGTGTCAGATGCAGTTGCTGGACCAGAGGCTAATAATAAAAAGAGAAAATTATTCTTTTTAGTTACTTACATAGTTATTGTTTATTGTCTGCAAAATATAATCACTCACACTGGAAGTAACTTTACTCTTAGCACTGTGTTCTTTTTAGTCTTTTTTTTTTTTTATGAACACCGTGTATGAAGCAAATGAGATAATGCTGAAATGAGTGTTTTCTAGTGCCTACCTGCTCAGCACCTGTTAGAAAATATTAAGAAGTTGTCCCCATGGAAAGCTTCTCCTGAATCAGACTGAAGGGAATAAGAAAGAGTCTGTGGTTAAAACTTCTGCCTACAACCAAGTTCTGAAAATTGGTGTTACACCTCCCATCTTCAAAAAAGCACAATAATTAGGTAATGAGGAGAACAGTCCATATACAAGGAACAGAGATACTCCATGCAAGTATACCACTTTTTACGATTAATAGACAATGCTAAGTGTCTATTACTATTTTAACTCTTAAAATAGTAATTAAAAATACCTGGTATATGTATGCTGGTTTGAGTAATTTCTATCTTCAAGTTACTGGACTGAAAATACTTTTTCTTTAAACATAATGTCACACTTACCTCCTGTAGCTAGATCTTTGCTGAGGTCTTTATGTGTCCATTTTTGTCAGACAAATGATTTCAACTTTTCAGTTGTAAGACCCAGAAAAGTGTGCAGTGGTAGAAGGAAGAGCAAATTTAAACCTGTGAGAGTTCTCTTGGTGATTTTGTGGTGCTTGAGTCCACCAATACTTTGAGGGTCTCTGGAATTTGAAACAACTTATTTCAATTTTTAATGCTTATAAAATAAATAAATGAAACTTCTGAACCCCTTTTCTGATGGACACTAACAATTTATCCCAAGTATGTTGCTGACTTTGCCAGTAGCTTGCTTGGCACATTTATTCATGCATTAAGTAGAGATTTTCTTTGAGGTAGCTTGCTGGCATATATGTGACTGCTTATGAAAGATGGCCTGGCCGTGTGTGAGTCTTCAACCCACAGATGTACCTCTTCTCTCTTGTGATTGTCTCTGATGGGCAATGCGATTTGTCATGAGACAAGATACCAGGAGGAACTTTCTGGATGCTCTCATAAGGAATACATTCACTTCTGGACAGGTGAGTAAAACTGCTAAGCTATGGTGGCATGTGGAGATAAAATCATAAAGTACCTCCATAGATACTTTGTAATTATGTGTTCTGCAAAGCCAAAACCCATAAACCTGTAAATTTCTAGCTCAACCTGCATATATTGTAACCCTTTAGACCTGCTTATATTCTGTACTTCATTGTTAATATTTAGCTATTTTATTAGCAATGAATCTAATCACAATCATCCATGTAATCAATGGCGTATTTCTGGTGTCTGACTGAGATAGTTCTCTTCTACTACTCTGTTATAATATATTTAATAAAATTTAATTATTCTGGACCTGTAGAATCTGTTTAGGTTTTCCTTTCTGCAATACTAAGGAAGTTATGAGCTGTTAAGTAAGCTGCTGTTCTGTTCAAACATTACTCCATGAATTCTTTATTGTTAAAACAAATGACCTATCCCTGTATGCTATTTTTCCCTTTCCCTTTCTCTTTTTCAGAATTTAGTCAATTACTGAGGCCTTTACTGGTGTGGTCAGTAGATCAGACATACTGGTCTTTGGTTTCTAGGATCCTTCTTCAAGTCATTAAAAATTTTTCATGTTCAGTGTCTATAATTTCCAGAGGCTGAAACAGACTGAAGTAAAAAGTTCTGTGACAGACATGATAGTTTATGATTTGGGGAAAAGCACCTTTACATCTTCAGTTTTGTCCTAACTTGTCACAGAATTCAGGTTGACTCTTTTGGCCTAGTGTTCAAACTCCATTGGCCTTATAAAGAGGCTCATTCATCCCAGATAGCAGTGACTTCTGACAATGTAACTGCATTACATTGTAATTAAAATAGTGAAAACCCCACAACTTCAACCAACCAACAAATCCAAAAGGTAGGAAGGTCATGAGAAAAGACCCAGATTCCTTTTCCCAGAATTCATTCTGATAGTCAGCCTGTTGAAGACAGGGAACGTTAACTTCACAGCATTTTAAACTTCTCTGTAAAGTGTATTTTTAGTAGAAGCTGTCGTTGCTTGTCCATTTTATGCAACTCATTCACTGTTTTTTGTTTGTTTGGTTGGTTTTTTTAAATCTGAATCACAAAGGACTATGAATTTGCTGTGTCCTTTCTACAGGGGCAGAGGATCAAAGCTGTGACATGCACTTGGATGTAGGCACTTAGCATCCCTGTTCCTAACACTTTCTCTGTCTTTGGTCTGCTTCCTCCTTTGCTTTTTCCCTCCATTCTGAGTGGGAACCAAGAGAACAGGAAGGTAGAGGAGGAGAGTGTTCAGCAGAATTGTTTTCCCCTGATACTCTCCTAAACAGGATCTCTGGAGAAGGGGCTTTCTGCTTCAGGACTCTCATGCATTATTAGTGTGATGTTCTGACTCTGCATTTGGAGGATGCCCATCTGGCTTTGTGGTTTCTGCAGGGAGCTTTTGTGTGGTAACAACTTGCCTGGTGAAGTAGGCTCACCATGTGTGAAACTAAACTGGGCCAAATTGAGAAATTTTGCCAGCTAGGTGGAGCTCCCCCACTAAGTTTCTTCCTGTCTTAGTTTGTACAACCTTAATCACTATTGCTGAATCTGTGATTTCATTTAAAAGATGGCCAGTTTACACAGACTAAAATCAAAATGTGAGACAAGCTGTCTGCCACAGGTGGAGGTGAGCACACAGTAATTCAGGCATGCATGGATCTGCATTGTTGTTGAGCCTCTGTGTCTCTGTGATGTTTTCATTCGGTGCAGTCCTGGAAGTGCTGGTGACACTTTGAGTAGTTTTCTTTGTAGATAGTAGAATTTTAAAAATACTTTTCAGTTACTAAAACATAGTCTGTAAGTTGCTGTAAGATAAGCTTACCACTTAGCTGTAACAAACACCTGCTCATGGCAAAATTTACTCTTCCCCCTACAATCAAAAAGGGATTCTCTAAGCTAGGTATCTTTTGTTTCCATACTTGCTAGGTCTCTCGAGAGCACCAAATGAGGGGATTTCTGTCTATGTGTGATGAGGATGAGACTTCCTACTGCAGCCTGAGACCTGAGGATCAGGTGAAATTTACCACACATTTCTATTCTGTCTCCAGAGTAAAAAAAATTGGCATTGATCCCCATCAAACCACGTAATTTTTCTCTAGGTCTTTTGTAGTGCTGAAGACACTTAGTCTTCAGTAATTTTCAGTAAATACATGAAGCGAAGCTCAATACGTGGTTTTGCTGATAGTTCAGGAAGAAATGCAGAATCTAGACTGCTGTCTCAAGCAAATTTTTATTTTAGAAAAAGATAACTGCATTGTTGGGGCTGTGAGAAGAGCATAGTGTATATCCTCACTAGTGTTCAAAATAATGGATCTGATTGTGTTAAAAGCACGCGTGGGGTCAGTTACTGCTGCTCAGCTGCTGAGCAGTAATTGTTATATTCCAGTAATGTGTTTGTTGTTTGCTGTGATATCCATATGGTGGAGTAAAAAGTTATGGTTCTGGATTTGAAATGTTATAAAACAGAGCTAGTAAGAAGCTAATTTCTTTCTCCACAGAGCTACTTTTTATAGTACCTTTGAAGTTTTAAGGACCATGTTGAAGTATAATTAAATAAAGCTTTTTGGGGAAAGAATGAAATAGTGAACAAATAACTCTCTGTGTCAATAATCAAAGACATTTGTTTGAAACCAAATCTCTCCAACAGAAATTGATGTATATATGTTTCCACTGTAATATGACAGTAGACTGTAGCCTTGTGTGTGATATGTATGAAATATATCGAACCCCTAGCAATCATTGTTTCAATTCACCAAATAACCAAATTAAAAGGAGAAAAACAGTATCATATTGTAGCATTGAAATTGGTGAGTCCTTTTTTCTTTTTCCTGAGGATATGCATGCATTAGTGTATTGTCGAAATTACTATAGTTCCACCCGCATTGTGTGGGAAAAGTTTAAAGAGTTTGAAGAATCCCTTTAGTTCAGATGAAGGCAATGTCTGAGATACCTGCTGACTGATTTCCAAAAAACAGTGCTCTGGGGAGCAGCAACCTTCTATTAGTTAATGTCTCATGTTTTAATCAATAATGGTGGCACATTAACACATTTTGTCACAATTTGGGGATAACACGGAAAATGAAACACCAGAAGGAGAAGGCAGAAATTTGAAGAAAACTTTAGCAAGTCATATTCTCATGCCTGATTTGGAGTGGTAACTACATTTGCGAAGTTGTGGAAAAAAGAATATTTTAATGAGATGCTAATTTAATTTTATAAATACAGAATTGTTGTATCATGAAACCAAAATCTATTTTTATATAATTGTCATTCCATAACACTGGGAAAATTGTTGATCCTAAAGCATATGCAGTTGTTGAAACTTAGCAGCCTGTAGATTTATTTACAATTGTAATTCCAATTACTTATTAATTGAAGGGTTTTTTAACACAGTGTGTGGAATGATCTCATGTATTCTGTGCATTATGCATTATGTGCCTTCTCATCACAATCTAGATCTAAGCTGCACAATGATGACTTTTTCTTGTCTCAATGAGCACATTTAAATTTTGGAGGAAGATGAGGGTTTGGAGCAGATTCAGTCTTCTCTGCAACTTAAATGCAGTCTTTCATGATGATTTTGAGCTAAGGAGTGACCTGATGTTCATTGGCTAGCATTGACTGTTGGTTCAAGGCAAACATGCAAAGCATTATCTCAATCGGTGACTAAGGATTTATGTCAGTACCATAAATTTTTGTTAGAACAGTTCATTCAACATCAGGATTACTACTTAAAAAAAAAAAAAAAAAAAAAAAAAAAAAAAAAAAAAAAAAAAAAAAAAAAAAAAAGACTTCTTAAGCAGAGGTGTGCAAAAAGATCTTCATGCTCTGGACAAAGTTGCCAGAATATGTCAGTGCAAGTGTTCTACTTTTCATGGAATCATGGAATCACAGAACTATAGAACAATATGAGTTGGAAGGGACTTTTAAAGACCATCTAGTCGACCCCGCTCTCCTACAGGCAGGTATATATTTCACTAGATGAAGTTTCTTAAAGCCCTGTCCCACCTGACTTTGAACACCTTCAGGAGTGGGGCATCCACTGCTTCTCTGGGCAACCTGTCCCGGTGGCTCACCACCCTCATCATCAAAATATTTCTTCCTTACTTCCAGTTGAAATTTACCTTGTTTCAGTCACTTGTTTTGTTACTACAGGATTTGGTAAAAAGTGTCTCTTTTAACCCAAAGTATTAGGCCTTAGTGTTTCACTATACTTAAAACACTCTCAAAAGCTCTCTGTAATTGGCCATCAATAGTAATGAGTGCCATGATATTACGTGCCTAGGAGTAGAGTCATTAGTTTAAAAACACAACGGCAAAGATGTAAAATCAGTGTATCAGAGCAACTTACACAAAAAAAAAATTCACTTAATGAACTTCTCCACTTCTGGAGCTGACACTTCAGCATTAGTGATTTTCTATTTCTCTAGACACACAGCAGAGAATTTAAATGACATGGTATAAGCTACAAAGGTTTCAAACCAAACAACAGGGCTGTACATTTGACTGGAGAAGAAGTTTGACTAAATATTTTTTTGGAAACCTTGAAAACTGAAGATGATGGAAGTTTTGTCTTTAGATAAAAGCATCACTGAGGTAACTGAATGATTTCTTACCTGTTGGCATATGACATCACTTTCCTCCTGGGTTGCCGTAACCAAATTGCACAATAAGGGAATAGTCAAGCTTTCACTGGCACCCTCTTTCAGACCATTACCTGAAGACATGAGAGTGTGTTTCAGTCCTTCTAAGAAGAGGAGCCACTGTTGGAGTCAGAAGCTGATGCAAACATCAGTGATGCAAACAGTGATTTATATGTATCTGTATATTTGTGGCAGAGGGCATTACCTATCCTTGAGAAAGGATGTAGGTATGAGGTTATCAGTCATTATCTTCAGACCTTAAAGGTTCACTGTGGAGGGCAAGCCTTGAAGGCTGAACAGGGCTAAGCTGGATCCTGCCGGGCACCGTTTGCTTCTGATTCATAGTCACTTCCAAATGTGTTGGCAGCTGCTGACTTTACAAATAGCTGGACTGGCTGGAGATGTTAAAATACCATCTCTTCATTCATTACACATCTTACTAGTGAAGAGTATCACCCTGGTAAATCTTGTAATGGAAATAAGCGTTATCCACTTATGTTATCCACCACAGGCCCATCTGGAAGGTTTGATTAAAACAGCTGATAACCTGCAGGCTGGACTGATATAAGGGATGTAGGGCTCCAAAGGTCTCTTGATAGTGAGGCTCTGCACCTGGTGGGCTGTGAG
Organism: Brachypodius melanocephalos; assembly: GCA_013398615.1. Classification (NCBI taxonomy): domain Eukaryota; kingdom Metazoa; phylum Chordata; class Aves; order Passeriformes; family Pycnonotidae; genus Brachypodius; species Brachypodius melanocephalos. Next base: position 2,793,383 of record VZSR01001854.1, on the reverse strand, counting down.
GAGCAACCAGGAGTGGTAGCAACTTCATTCTACACAGATAGATCTGAAAGAGGATGCATGCATGCAGAAGGGCTTGTTCTTACTCAGAGTGCTACGGCGTCAATTTACGTCAGTATGGGAGAATGAATACAACTTCCCCGTCTCCAAACACAATTATTACTAGTACAGTGTTGTGTTTTAGCTATAAGTTGTGCCAGTGTAATGCCAGATTGGTATCTCTGTGCCTCTTAGCAGTTTTGCTTGAAACATCACACCCTTTACTGAAACCTTCAGGTGTCTAGAGTAACAAAAAGAAAGTTATATCGTTGAGTATTTTTGTGGTTTCTCAGTAATGTTGCTCTGGACAGGTAAATAATTTAAAATGTTAAGTCAGAGGGATTTTTAATAGTGTAGACTGCTCATAATAAATGTATTAGAATAAATAGGACAGGTATTTGTTTTTACTTGTTGAGTACAAATATTTAAAAGGTGTCTTAATCCTTGATTGACACTGTACTGGTTTTGTTTTGCAATTTGTAGAGAGAGACTCAGAGAAGGAAGTGGGAAATGTTTTACAACTTGAGTTAGTTGTAATCTCCAACAGACTTGTTGCAACATCTGTGACAGGAGCCTGTGAAGGAGAACATGGATATTCTGAAAAAGAAAGCCTCATACCTACTTAAAGACAATTGTATATTTACTTGTTTAGCATCAGCGAATGGAGTGGCCTTGGCAATTCAAGGCTCTTGACTAGGAGAATGGTGTACTTCAGAATGACTAATTTACAGACTGTTTTTCTTACTTCTGCATACTGTTGGATTCAGTAATACTTACATATTTTTTTGTTTTAAAATACATTGCAAAACCATCATGAGATATACATAAATACATATATTGCGTAACATGCTGAAAAGATTATACCTCATTGGGTATAAAAGGGAATTTCAGAATAATTTTAATATAAAGAGACTATTTTGAATCACAACATCTTGTTTCAAAGGCAAATGTATTAGTACAATGAAAACCATCGATATCTTTGTGGCACATATTTAAATTAACTCCGAAGCCATAAATGAAAGGCAATTAAGGTAGCAAACAGTAAAACAAAGAAGAAACTGTACTTAAATATTTATCAGATAAGGAAAAAGGACAACACTATGATGATGAGATTAGTGTTGCTCTATGTGGATAGGGTTTATAGTATCATGCGCTGTGCAAGCTGAAGGGGATTTTGAAGCAATGAAGAGCTACCTGCAAGTGTAGTTTTGATTTGTGATGATGGGTCTGGTAAGTGAAAAAAAAATTACACAGATGGCATAGCTTCTCTGATGTTGACCATGCTTTGCTTTCTTGCAGCTAGAGTTTGTCCTGCACTTTTGGTTACAGCTATCATGTCATCCAGATTAAAAAAAAAAATGTAAATGTTTCTCCCCAGTTTTTGCAACACAGATGCAACTGCTTCTCCTTCTCTGCTCTCTTCTATTGTCTACACTGATGAATACTTCTAATGTGACTGATATCTCCAAAACAGTAGTGATAGGACTCTCTGTGCTGTGCTAGGGAAAATGCTGTTTCAAGGGTGTTTGGGACCTCCAATGGAGTAGTTTTCAACAGTGACGTTCTTTGAAATCATTGACAATCCACAGAATATAGGGCAAGTACTTCACATTGTTCTTGCTTCTTGGTGACAGTTTTCCTGCCTATGTCTGCAAAGAAATGTCCTGGCGAGCACAGGAAAAGGCAGAAAGGTGAATATGGTAGTGCCAGACACAGGAAGAGGATAGGAAACTCTAACTGTTAAGTAAAGCAAAAACTTTTTAATGTTTCAAGCCCCATTCAGTGATTTATCATCTCAATACATGACCTGTCCCTAGTTTTCCTAGTTTGTTAAGTTTCTGATGTGTCCCTGATAATATGTTAATCATACTAGGGCAAAATTACTATTGACAGAGGAAGTGTAGTAGACAGCAAGTCTGATCTTTGGTATGATGGTAATTCTCAGAGAAGTAGCAAAACAAATTCTAATATTAACTTGTGCAGCAGCTTTGCTTTGTTCTGCTTCTAAACAGGATATACTTGGAGGTATGGTCAAGGTCAGATTTAGGTGTTGTATTGACCAAGAAGACATTAGAAGGTGGTATGTTCTCCATCTGCACATCCAGGAGAGAATTTTAGATAGTTCCTTCTTTTAGAGATGTTAATGACATTTATTGAATTTGTCAAACCATGAAACAGGCATCAAACTTACATCTAAATCTGATGGTAGCTGTTGCACAAAAAATATAAGCTATAGTAGCTCCATCTCAAAAAATACCCCAAATGAACATCAAAGATCCTGTATATCCTGTTAGACAACTCACATGGCGTTTGTAATTCCATAATCACATTTTTTATTTTGATGAGTAAATCAACTATGTAAAGATTCCCCATATTGCTTGCAGTATAGAAATGGGTAGAAAATACAGCAGCATGTGGTAGGAAGAAATATAACCTTTGTGGGAGTAGTTTTTGGGCTTGTCCGTAAGTGAAGGCTGGGTTGAGAGCAGAGGTCAGAGTAATACCAACTGTGAGATGTACCCTCAACCCCTGAGCACCATCTGCTGAATGACACTGCATTTCTGTGACCTACCTGTATCACAATTACTGGCTGATCTAAATTTGTGGAAACACTTCTTCTGTCCTAAAACCACAATGATTGTGTTTTGGAAAGGCGTCTTTTCTCTTTTGGTACTTGGAAGGGATAGCCATGATTAAGAGCAGTTTCTTAGGTAATGATCCAGGCATTGCGGAAACCACAGTGTGGTTTGAAGCACAGAACATCCTGGTCACTCCTTCCATGAGGGAGCAGACTGGTAAGAGAGGGCAGGACAGACATCTGTAGCAATATGGTTTGGTGTGAGCTCCTCTTGGTTAAAGGACAGTCACATAGTCCAGCTTGCTGCATAGTCAGCAGTAGGGAACACCACCACTTTATTTCAAGTGCCCTCTTGTAAATGGCAGGAGACTTGTAGGTGTCAAAAATCCATCATTCTCTTTCTTAACCACAGAAATCTTGCGCAAGATGGAATCAAGCAATCTAGTGGCAATAAAACTAGGGAAAATGTTGGGCAATACCTGTTGACATCCCTATCTCTAGACAGCCTGTATGTGACTACCTTCAGTAGAAGTATGTAAACTTCACTGAGCTGTGGTGTGCTGCCAAAGCTAAGGTTACTCATGCTGGAACCCTAGCAAAAAGCCTTTTGAAGGAAGCCCACTTTGGTGACTAATGATACCCAAAAGAACTGAAAAGGCAGAGTTTTTATCTAGGCAGGGATCCCCACATCAGCAGGGTGGTCATGAAGCTGAGCATTGGTGTGGCTCTGGAACCTATTGCTCTTGACAAGAGCCAGAGCCTTGATGGAGAAGATGAATGCTGGTAAGGGTGTGCACATGCTGAAGCTTTAAATCTGTAGAGGTGTAGCAGGAAAAAAGGAGTCTGAAAAAACTGCCAGGAGTAGGAGGACAGCGGGAAGTGGTTTAGGTTGATAGTTGCCGAGGTTTCTGATGGATGGATGGATGCTTGTTAACCTCGTTCTTTCTCTGGTACCACCCCTGGGCTGTCTCATCAAACCTTTAGAAGAGACACTGTTGAAAACAGTGTTTTCATAAAGTTTTGCCGGCCAGCCTTAGAGCATTTAGCCTGGACTGCTGCACTGTACTTTGGGAATGGCTTCTCAAGGGGAATTCTAGTCTACTTACTGTAATAAAGTTCCTAATTCATTGCCAGAAGACTGAAACTCTTTTGGGGATTCTGCACTATTGTCATTTGACATGGTGACTGTCGGGGATTGTGGATAGTTTAGAGGCTTATGGGGGGTATTGGCCTATCACAGATTCCCTGGAAGCTGCTGTGTGCCATGGGGGGCCTTGAAGTCTATTCTGTCTTGCAGAAGGAGCTTGCTCTACCACCCCCAAGGAACAATAACTTTCAGACAAAGAACATTTTTTCCAGATCTCTTTTGCAGACGTAGAGCTGAGTGTAGAACCCTTTCTGAGCTGAGAGGTAGCTGAAGAATTTTGTGCATCTGCTCAACCATGAAGCCAGGATGAATATTGGGCAGAAGCTTCTTTAGAAGGTGATGTTTTGAGACTGTCTAAGTGCAATGCAAATGGTTCTTGTTACTCTAAAATCAGAAAAAGGGCTTCTGAACCCTACACAGAAGGATTTCTATCCTTGTTATTGAAAACAGATCCACTGAATTATGGAGTAAATGCCGAAACACCTAGAAAAGCAAAATGGAGTATTCTGAAGCCATAGGAGTAAGTCTGATTCCTGAGTAAAAAAGCTACTTTTGGTGGAATTCTAGGATAGCAAGTACATCATTGAGATAAATTGTGGATCTAGACCAGGTGTGGAATGTGTGGAACAAAGACACAGATACATCTGCTCAAGCAGTATCTTTTAAGTTGATGAGACAGAATGAGCAGGCACACCAGCTCAAAAAGATGAGATCCTCTACCCTTCTTTCCCTTTCTTTTTCCATCATATACTATGCTTTATCTGACACTTGTATTTCTCCAGGAGCTTATTTAATTCAATGTGTTAATTTATTTAACACAAATGGAAGACCCGTTTGTGTCATTTGTGTTGTGGGCAGTTTTCTGAAATTTCAGCTATAAAAAGTGGACTATGGTGGCTTTCAGAAGGGGAGGAGAAAGCAGGAGTGAGGGCACAGAAAGAGAGAAGGAGGAAAAGAAAAAAAGGGCAGACAGATTTCATATTTTCAGCTGCAAGGAGATATTTATTGGCTTTATCTACCCATTGAACTTATGCTGTGGCTTTATGCCACTTAAAACAATTTTTCCAATTAAAATTGAAGTTTTCCTTAGTAATTTTTGCAAATGCCATTTTTCTTTTTTTTTTTCACTTGCATGAGGAACTGATAGATAAACTGCATTTTTAGCTCTTCATATGCCTGAATTTTTCTGAACTTGCCAAATTCTGTGACCTACACGTTGGTCGTCTCTTGTTTCATGAGGTATGTTCCATGTCTCCTGTAGCTTTTTTCACATGAATCACTTAACATCTAATAACATCTCCAGCTAAGGGAAAAATAGATAAGTAGGAGTCAAACAGCAACAAAATGCTGAATGTCAAGCATATGGAACTCCAGTTTAAAATGGGGAATGAGCTTCACTGCATTATCCAGTGCTTTATTCCCGTGGGCATTCAGATTAAAGCAAGAAGAGATGGGCCATAAGTACAATGGTCTTTAGAAGCAATGACTAGTAGGGAAAGACAGGTCAAATATCAACCAACAGTTTTAGCCTGAGACTCATAAGGATTATACACTAACAGTTAAATATAGGATCATTCTCCTAAATTCAGACAAAATAATTAAGGACAGAGAGAATTTTAGGTGGTTCAGGGCCCGCTAGGAAGAGCAAAATCAAGTAATATATTTTCATAAGTCTGAATTCTTGTTTTCAGTGAACAAACTGACTTGAATGACTGATAATTTCAACACAAAGTGGCCAGAGCAAACCTGTCCCTTTCACTGATGACTGTAGGATTTTCTTCACTAATGAAGACCTTTCTGTAATAGTAACTTGGGAAAAACTAGATTTTACATTTGGGAGTATTAGACCACCTAGGTACTTTCTTCTTTTAAAAATTGTGTTAGTTGAATAAAAATAAAAAGCAGAAACAGACTGCTTTTTAGCAGTAGGAGCAGTACCTTTTTTGGTGGTGTAAGCATTAGTGAGTTGAGGATCCTACATTTAGACTATAAAATATCTGTCAGGGAGTGGTTCTGTCTGTCATGACATTAAGTAAAAAAGATATTTAAACTAAAGTGCTTGGAATAACATATCTTTGCAGCCAGCTCAGACTTCTGGGCATTCACCTTCACCTTGGCCCTAGGTAGTGTTTTGCATACATCTTTGATGCAGGTATTTCAGGGTCCCTTTTTCCCCCTACATGCCAACTCAAAACTGTGCTTGCTCTTTGGATGGGACCAGACTGGAGTTTTTGTCTTTAAATTGGTTCTAATAATTACCAGTGGACACTGCAGCAGCTGTCAGCAAGAAGGGATGAGAGGCAGGCAGCCCCACTGGCAGGGAACTTGGATTTGGGGGCAGTGAATGCGTACCCTGCAGAGTCAAAGACCTTCGTATCAGGAACAGGGGAACAAGAATGGGGTCACACAGAACACTTACTAAAGATGAAGGATGGGAAAAGCGGGTATAAGGTACACATGGAGAATGAGGAGCATGAGAAAGGGGGGAATGGGAATGTGATGTGTTACAGCAGTTCTACTGCTTTAGTCTGTCGGTGTGGTGTGACAGGGAATGAATGGGATCCACATTTCTGCAGCTTCTTACACATTCTTGTCATATTGGCTGGTTTGCAGGCATATATCAGAGAATTCATTTAAATTTTTTATTTATATCTGAAATCTGCTCTAGAGGAATTTGTAGGTCCTTTGCCATGGATTTTTTTATCCTTTGTCTTTGTAAAAGCAAAGATCAACCCACAAACTTTCATACTTCTTTACTAATTTAGTATTGAGATGTTTATTACATCTCTCTTGCCTGGGGGAAATCCCATTTGTCTGGAGCACACAGTAGTTTCTTCTGTTTCCTGTGAAAAGCTGTTTTTCTCAGTAGGCTATGCCTCAAAGATACTTGCTCCAAAAGGCACGCTGAACAAAAGCCACGAAGTTTGCTCGATCCTATCTGCTTTAAGCAATCGAGCAACAAGAGCTTCTAATACAAACAAACAGTGCATTCTGAAACCTGAGTATCTTTGAAAAGGTGTTGATGGAGAAGTGTAAATGAAAAGAAATCAAGTTGGCAATATTTCTTAACCTACTTTAAAAGCTTACTTTAAACTTAAACTTGGAGTAAGAAGAAGGGTTGGAAAGGTGGGGGGGGAGGAAATTGATCTCTTTCTTTCTTTCATTCTTCCGTTCATTCGTTCTTTCATTCTTTCTCCCTTTCCAGTTTGTTTACTCTGTCCGTGTGCCAGCACAGTGTGGGTATTCAGTTTCACTCTTTTCATAAGAGTTTTATACAGACAGGCACTGAGTTCTTTTAATTGCTATGGTTATGGAATATGTTAGTGGGGGATGTGAAGCATGTTAAAAAAGTAGAGGTTCCATACTAAAAAGCCACAGAAAGTATCCCATGAGATTTAAGGACAGATGTGGGATTTGCCCTGTTTCAAACCACCTTTAGACTGGTTAGATTTCACCGTGATGTAATTGCTTTGAAGAGATGGTTGCCATGGACTGTATGTCTGTAGACTGCTCTAAGGGTGACCCCAAGGCATGATAAACTGCTTTTGGCTGCTACTGGGAGCAAGTTTACAACTTTTAGCTGCAGCAGCATCCTTCCGCTTCTTGTCATATATGCTGGGTAATAGATGACAAGGGAACAGTGTAATGATTCTCTAGATATCCGATCAATCACAGGAAATAGCTGGCACACAGTTTTGCTAATCTTTAATCTGAGATTAGCTGCATTTTCTTGCTTCTTCTCTCCATGGTTATAATCTGATCTTGAGTTTTTTTACTCTAGATAATATCTGATAAGAGATTAAGGACGTGATAAGTAGCTGTTTTATGTGAAATTTAAGAGGCCATTAACATTCCACTGAATTGTAAAATTGTCAAGCTAAAAACAGCTCTCCTGGCGTTCTGCACAGATGCAATAGCAAATCACTGAGTCACAGGAAATGATTCAGTCAACATTTCTAAACTTTCAATGTGTGTTTTATGGAAGAAACTTGATGTAAATGTTTAGACAGTTATGGTTTTGGAGATAAATATTGCAGTTTTATGTAGTTTGGGGTTTGACGTACCAGAGTTGTGGTGCACAGTTGTCAATTTACTGAACATCTAAAGCTGTTCCATCATTGTATTCGATTCCAGTGTGGGATGTGTTTTCTGTGGCTAATGAAACTAATGTGGCTAATGTTTTCTGTGGTGTTATATTTGGGTATAACAGATTACACATCAGAATATCAAAGAAAAATTATCTTTTAATGACCTGGGATTCCCCCTGCATTGCTGGAAGAGAACTTACATGGGCCTCCACACTGTTTTCCTTAATTGCTTATGTCCTCATCCGGTAAATACAGTGCTTCAGTGACATGACCTCTCATGGCAGGTTGTCCTCTGGCCTAAATGATTTCACTGGGTTAAACTGCTTTAGAAGGTTAAGTTAAAATATTTCCTTGCTTATTTCATTAATTAAAACAGAGAGAGTGCTGACAATGCAAAATTCACCTCTTCTTATGTTAGTTGCTTGTAGGTAAAGTGTTTCTCGTGTTTTTCAAATAATTTGTCCTGTAAGATTTAAAAAATGTTTTACTTGATAAGTAAATGGACCTGCAGTGTGCTGTGCTTCAGGAACATTAAATCCCTGTGTGTTATGGTTCCTGTACAAAACTCTTATCCTTAGGTGTACTTCTGTGAAGAAGGCTTGCTACCAGCATCATGATAGACAAATTCTGCCTTCAACCATGTAATTTCCATGTGCCTAACTTGTCTGTACAGGAAAATAATCCCAGGAGGCAGATTCTGTGGGTGAGCAAGTTTGTTTCCTCACTCTGTTACAGGAATCAGTATTTGAACCTGAGACAGTGGAAGAACAGGGTGTTGAATGTTTCTGGCTGTAACAGGTGAGGACAGACCTGTCAAGACTGGTAATGTCTTCATGGTTCTAGATTTCCTCCTAGAGGTGGGCTACACTGCAAAGATGGAAAAAGAGACCCATCTGAATGACCAGGATGAATCAGCCACCCTATGCACCACAGGGCACGAGAGAATGACCAAAGAGTTTGGTTCTGTCTGGGCCATGCTGTACCGGGTGTGGGTGCCCAGGTGCTGGCAGGAGGTGCTGCAGGGATCTCTGTGATAAACAGCCAAGGCTGCCCTTTGCTGGCCACTTCCCATTCCAGACTAATCCAATGGCCTCACCACAGTCCTTGGCTGAGCCCTTGGCAGCCAAGGTGGTGGTGCTTCAGAAACAATATGTTTAAGAAAGGGCAAAATGCTGCCTGGCAGTGAGGGGTGAGGAAAAATATGAGAGAAACAGCCCTGAGAGCCCTGAGGCAAGAGCAGCAGGAGGGGAGGAGGTGCTCCAGGCGTCCCAGCAGAGACTCCCCTTCAGTTTTAGGGAAAACCATCGTGGTGGAGGTAGACCCCCTGCATCCCACAGGGGAGAGAAATCCACACTGCAGCTCATAGAGGACCCCATGCTGCAGCAGTCTTATCCCAAAGGAACTGCAGCACAGGTGAAGGGCCCAAACTGGAGCAGTCCATGAAGATCTGCAGCCCATGAAGAAGACCCAGGCTGGAGCAGGAAAGGAGCATGAGGAGGAAGGACCAGCAAAAAGGAGCTGTTATGGACTGACCACAGACCCCATTCCCCATCCCTTACACTGCTTGGTGAGGAGAGGGTAAAGGAGTCAAGGGTAAAGGAGTCAGGGATAAAGGTAAGCCTGGGAAGAAGGTAGAAATGAGTAGTAGATAGTTTTACTTTTGTCTTGGTTTCTTAATGTCTTATTCTAGCCTGTTTTTTCCTGTGGCAGTAATTGATGGCTGACCTCCTTGTCTTTATCCTCTCTAATTTTCTCCCCCTGTCCTGCTGAGGAAGGGGAGTAAGAGAGCTGCTGGGTGGGCATCTGGCAGCAGAGCAAGTTCAGCCCACCATAAATGCATTTTGTTATATGTGAGGACTATGAATATTCTAATTAAACCATATACTTGTTGTATAATTCCTAATGATTAAGTCTTTGATGTTTAATTGTTTTTGAGGGAGATGTAAAGAAAAGGTAACCACAGAAACAGACCTAATATTGAATGGATACTCAAAGAGCAAAACGAACACAGGTAGCTTCCATTGAAAATTGTCTCAATTTTCTTGCAAGATTTGTAATGACAATGTTTTGTGATTTTATTTTTTATCTCCAGGGTGAATTTTCTTAAGTAAAAGGCAATAAATAGGAAAAAAAAAAAAAAAAAGACAACCAAACCAAAAACCCAAACCAAAAACAAACAAAAAACCCCCCACAATGCTAGTGATGTGTAGCAAAAAAATCCCAACTGAACCACTAGTGCTTTAAAAATAAAAATTTTTCCTTTGTTCAACAGCCTGTAATTGCTAGATTTGATAATTCAATCCTGAAGCTTTTGCATTTCTTTTAAAAAATTTTTAACTAAGTATTGATATGGCCACTTGGGATTGCATAATCATCTTGAAAAGAGAGAAAAACATCCTTATGGACAGGGCTTGTACTCTGTATTCAGTTTAGTAATTTATAGCTTTTTTTTTTTTAAGTGCAGTATTCTTTGTGAAATTTCACAGGCAGCAGTTGGAAAGAAATAAATTATTTTTACAACAAAACAAAAAATTCCTTTAGTATCACTGATACATGCAATTAATTGAAACTTTAAGAAACTACTGGTAATTAGCTTGTCAAACTTGCATCCCTCATGTATAAATCCTTTTCAACGTATCTGTTGCCTACTAATGTTCACTTTTCCTGCAGAGTACTTACTACTATTAATATAAAATTATTTTAAAGTAAATAACGTAGTGATTATCATAGCTAAGGTTTAATACTGGAATTATTGAAAGTGTATGCTCATAGAAAGTAGTGTGACTCATGGCTTATCAGACCAGCTCAAGAAACAAAAAGTTGGGGCTTTTTGTAGTATAATTCTTCTTTAATTCTTCTGGGTCTGTCAAAGCCAAAATAGTTACAACAGTAAATGTAAAATATACATGTCAAGTGGAACACAGTGAAAAACAAATTCTGCATCAAAAACAGGACAGACTTCTTTATCTCACTTTTTGAACAGGTTTTACATTTATCCTGATTACATTATCCTTGTCTTTCAGCTAAATGGTAGTAAAATGAGTCTGCAGTAGTACAGTAAAACAGAAAGGATGGAAATGTTAAGCTCTTGTTTAAGAATCATTCATGGAATTATCTGTCATAATGAAGTTAATATAAATTCATCAAAGACAAATGCCAGACCCTGTGCCAGGGAAGGAGGGACCTCATGAGGACCACAGGCTGGTGACAGAGAGCGCAGCTCTGTGGAAGGGGCCTGGGAGGCTCATGGACACTGGGTTGAGCAGGATCCAGCAATCTGTCCTAGCAGCAAGGGAGGCAAGTGGCATTCTGGGCTGCAGCAACAGGAGTGCAGTGAGTAGCTCAAGGGAAGTGATTATTCCCATGTGCTCAGCACCTGTTAGACCACATTTGGATGCTGTGTTCAGTTTGAGACCCTTGTAAACAAGGACAGTGGTAAACTGGTGTGAGTTCTGTGGAGGACCACAGTCAGGGGCTGGAGTGCTTGTCCAGAGGAGAGAGTCTGTGAGTGTAGGGTTTGTTTAGCCTAAGAAGGAGGAGAATGTGTTGGGGGCCTCTAATAGCAGCATCCCCCTATGTGGGACAAGGTCATAAAGACAGAGTGTGGCACATCTCAGTGGCACAATGTGAGAGAGTGACAGTCAACAAGCAGAAGTTGAAGCATGAGAGGTTCACAAGATGGGTGAGGAGAGACCTTTTGACATCAAAGAGACTCAAGATACTGGAACATGTTTTCCAGAGGAGGTTACCTACTCCCCGTTCTTGAGGATTTTGAAGTCAGATTGAATGGAGGCTTGTCCTGTTTTAAGCAAGATATTGGACTTGAGATCTCCTCTAACGTGAATTATCCTGTGATTCTATGTGATGATAATATTATTGGAAGAGAGACTTTGACAAGTTAGGGAGCTGGGCAATCACCAATTGTATGGAGTTCAGCGAGGGAAAGTGCCAGATTCTGCACCTGGTGTGGGACAACCCTGGATGTACAAACTCAGGAATGAGATGCTGGAAAGCACCTGGTGGAAAGGGACGTGAG
>VZSR01001854.1:2665508-2781398 GCA_013398615.1 Brachypodius melanocephalos | reverse complement strand
TGGTTGGGCACTGGAATAGGCCCCCCAGGGAAGTGGTCACAGCACCAAGCCTGGCAGAGTATAAGTGTTTGGACAATGCTCTCAGGAACGTGATGTGACTCTTGGAGTGTCCTGTGCAGGGCCAGGACTTGGACTTGATGATCCTGATGGTCCTGTCCTACTTAATATATTTGATAATGATGATTATATTTTAAAATTATTTTCTGTGAGAAGTTGAAAGACTGTTGAAAAAAAAGTCCTTTCCAGAGTTTAAATTCAGTCTCATTCCAAAAGTACTCTTAAGTACTTTTCATTTCTGCTGAATGTGATTTAATATAGATGAAACAAATTGTGTTTGATACAGAAGATTTTAGAGCTTTTAATTCTATAATCTCAAGACGTTTAGATAATTACATATTTTTCCTCAAATAAAAATACTCCTCTGCTCATTTTGGCAAATATTTATTCATCTCCCCTCTTTTATTTGGCAATCAAATGAATGGAGCATGACTTCTTTATCAAATAAATACTTACTTTAGAAATTAAGGGTATAATTTGAAAATAAAATGTAATCTTTGAGTTGAACAGATTGCTAATATTCAACAACTATTCATTATCTATTTTCACTTTATGTCTTGGCTGTTTAAAAGGATTTAAGAATGTATTCCTAAACTCAGCATACAATGCAGGAGCTACGTTTTCTGGTTGGAAGTTCTTGAACAGACCTTACAATAGGCTCAAGTGAGCTAAAAATAAACTTCTAGCAGTTCATATTAACTGGGTAATAGCAGGCAACAGCAAAAAGCAGTATCCAGCTATGATGAAAACAGGAAGCACATTACACAATCTGCCCTTTCCAGATAGGTATGAATTCTTAAAGGCTTAACTAAAATAATAATCCCTCAAAGTTTTTCATAAAAGCAGAGAGTTTTCTATTGTTCATTGCTGAGTGGAGACGAAAAACATGCACCCCAGTACATTGTGAAAGATCTGCTGTGTCCTGGGAAACAACACTATTCCCATTTAGTTCTTGGTAACCCTGACTGAATTTTAAGTAATGGATTTGATCCTGCAAAGGGCTGAGCATCTGAGCCTTATCCAGCAAAGCTGCATGATGCTGTTAAGCCTTGGAGCATTGTGAGATAGAAACCCAGAAGGTGACCCTGCTTGACTGGGGTGAGAAAAGCATGTTGAGCTTTCGTCACTGACGTTGAAGGTATCAGTGCTCCAGCATCTCCCAGGAAACCATGTTCCCTGTCTGAAGCAGTAGCATCCTTTTCACCTTTTCTTGGCAGGTAGAAGTGGCAACAGGGTCCTTTCCTTAAAGTGAAGAGGGAAGCACTAGCTAGATCTAGACCATCCCAAGAGAGGTTTTGGTACATACTACTAATTTTATTTCTGTGATCAGGCCAGTAAAAGAAAACACCCGTGCTGCCAACAGAAGGTATCTACAAAAGATCTGTGTTTTCTCAGGTCCTTTTTCTGCTTGTGAGGTTGTAAAAAGTAGTGAAAAGTAGTGACATGACACCATTCTGAGTACCTAAGTGTTTTGGATGCAGGACCATCTTGTTTGCATTTTTGGGGGTTAACACTTCTTCTGGTATGTTAATGGCATAAATTACAGCACCTTAAGCACCAAGTGTTTCAGAAGTGGCCCTTGCTTGGGTCAGGACCCAGCCAGACTGCAGTAGCAGAGGGTGTTGCCTGCCCAAGAAGAGCATTCCTCAGCCTAGCTATGGCCGCCTTCTGTCCTGGAGTGCTGGCTGGTCCCTGCTGCGCTTTTGCCACTGTTGTCTAAGCACCACTGGGATGCCTCTGCAGGGAAGCCCTTACCCACCTTTCGGGAGACCAGCCTTTCACACAGTGGCCCTGCCTCTGTAATAGCACTGTAATAGGAGTCTCTGTGTATGTGATAAACATAATACAAGACAGCTTTCTTCACTTTGTGTGTTCAGGATGTGTTTGCATGGCAAAGATATGTCACTGTGTATTTCTCATACCAAACAAAATCATGTTAGACCTTTGGGTTTGCTCTGGTTTGGGTGTTTTAAATTTAATGCTGCCCATTTGATAAATTGATCTCTGAAATTAGAGATGTTGGAAAGTCAGAATTGACTATTTCCACAAGGCAGGATGGAATGCAGCCATGTTATTAAGTAATGACAATGTTGATTTACTGTTATCAAATTCTTCATAGACGCTAAATACATTAAACAGTCTGTGTGGATAATACTGGTCTAAACCCAGACCCATGGATGAACTATTGCCATTATGATCTTTTTCTTATCATACAACTTTGGTACCTTGGTACATTGGAAAAAGCTGGTAATTTGTGTATTCATTAAATGATTGTATGGTCTGCAAATGGTCCTTATCGTATTTCAGAAGTACATAGCCAAAATTATTCTTGTGATATACAACAGCAGAAAGCTTCTTTGTAAACTACAGATAAGGTTTCCTGTGGAATCTCCTCAGGTTTAATAATTGGAAGCCACGTCATTGCCTACTTAATTTGTTTATGTTTAGTTCATGGATTACAATAAGTGCTTCCATTTTTAACCACGTCTTGCTCCAATGTATTTCTTTTTGCTACTTGTTGTGGTTTGGCCCTGGCTAGATGCCAAGTGCCCAACAAGAAGGAAGGGAGAAATAAAGCCCAAGAGAAACAAGGAGTGATGTTTCTTTGCACATTACACACATTAACCCCTAAGGTGCCCAATCTGTCCCTGCCAGTGACTGGTGCCTCCCAGCTAACTCCCTCTAGTTTATATCCCTTTGTCTAGTTTGGATCAGCAGTCTTGGGTGTGCTCCCCTCCTGTTTCTTGTGCTCCTGCTCGCTGGCAGAGCATGGGACACTGAAAAGTCCCTGACTTAGGGTAAGCATGATGGGTTGAGGTAATAGCAAATCTGACCAGAATGCTCTAGAACAAGTTGGTTTTGTTAGTTTAATGGTCATTGGTCACAACATTGATTCATTTTCTCGCAAAGTTGGTCTACTTTTACTTAAAGTTGCATTATGTGATACCTTACTTGCAGTAGGTGTTCCCCACTGTGCTGTTTGTCACCCGTGGGAACTGGGCCAAGATTATCTTGTTATACTTTGTAACTCTGGTTTATGATATGGTAGAATTGCTGGCTCTGAAATGGATCTGGTATCTGTGCTCAGTCTTGCCATCATCTCTATACCTTGGAAGAATCTATCAAAAACTATTAATAAGGGTACCTTTTACCTTTCCTTCTTGGAGACCCAATCTGTGGTGGAGACACCTCCTTTCATCTTCCTCTTCTCCTCCAGGCTAATTACAACAGCTCTTGAGAATTTTGAATGTATTTGGGATGTTGAAACCAGCATGTTTGTATTGCTATGTGTCCTGAGTGGGTTCCAGGTCTTGTGTAAGAATAAACAACTCTTTAAGAATATCACCCAGTGGTCTGCCCTGAAGCCAGATAGTTATCAGTGACAGGGTGTGTGGGATAGCATGGGCAAGTTCCAAAGACTGTGGGCACTTCCAATGTTTCAGAACTTCATCCCTGAACAAGTGCAGAATCTGGAAAAGCTAGTAAAATGTTTGGAAAAAGTGTGCTCCCACCCTGGCAATTTCAGAGATGCAAAAATCACTGCAAAGTGCTGGGCTGTGGCTGAAGCCTTCCAAGCCCTGTTGGACCATATTTCTTGCCCTCAAGGGGAGAAAAAGGTCTCTGGATCAGACAACAAAACAACAGCCCCCGTGACAGGCACTGCAGCTGAACCAGAGAACCAGCCTGTGCCCCTATACACAGGAAGAAATTGAGCCATTGCTTTTAGTAAAGGAGGAGTAAGCAGAGCCACCAGAAGAACATGAGGAAGAGGCAGAAAAGGAGGTAACCACTTGGTCCCTATCCCTGAGTGAGCTGCAGGATATGTAAAGTATTTTAGCTGTCAATCAGATGAGCACGTCTGGATGCCTTGGTGATGGAGTGATGAGTCTGTTAGCCTAGAATTAGAGAGGAAGAAAGCCAAACAGCTGGGATCATTTTCTAGGGAAGGGGGCTTTGGCAAGACACTTGGAAAAGGGATGCAAGTTCTCAGCCTCTGGAGGCAACTCCTGTCGAGGGTGAAGGAAAAGTATCCCTACAAGGAAGATGTTTGTGTCACTCAGGAAAATGGACTACCGTGGAGAGAAGTTTCCAGTACCTGGGGAATTAGCCATGCTAGAGATGATCTATTATGACCTGAACAATGTGCAGCCATCCACAGATCCAGAAGCCCAATTCACATGTCCCCTGTGGCAGAAGCTGTGTGTATATAGCAAAACACAGGAAAGGTGATGGTGTATTGGAAAGTGTGGGACTTGAGCATGACATAAATGGAATAGAATAAGGGGTGGGTACTGTCCTGGTTTCAGCTGAGATAAGGGTAATTTATTCCTAGTACCTGGTGCAGTGGTGTATTTTGGATTTAGAATGACAGTAATGTTGATAACATGGTGATGTTTTAGTTGTTGCTAAGAAGTACTTACCCTAAGTCAAGGAGTTTTCAGTTTCTTGTGCTCTGCAACAAGGAGGTGCACAAGAAGCCTGAAGGGAACATGGCCAGGACAGTTAGCCTAAGAGTGTATGGGGATACAGCTGCTGGAAGTTTCTTTGAAGGAACTTTTTTAAATCCTGAGGAATCTGGGATGTGACTGGCAAAGGAACTTTACTAGGTCTCTTTACCTTTATTTTGGCTTCTTATGAAAGACTTCCTCTTAAAATTGTGGTGGGGTTTTGAAGGCTTGGAGAGTTCTCCACCATCTGCGGTTAAAAAGCCGTAATTAAGCTGCAAAGACTTAAGGACTGACATTAAGATGGCACAGTCTCAGTGGTTTTGACAGATGAACATGGAGAAATGCCAATTTGTGAGAATTGTGGGTGAGGTCCTGTCTCTGAAGAGCTCTTTTATTGTCTGCTGCTGACAGAATACTGAGGAGGGAGAGAGGCAAGGAGACCTTTCTGACTGTAGTTGCTTGTCCTTTGCAGAGTGCCTGTTGGATGTGCTGCTGCAGTGGATTGTTGTCAAAAAATGCTCCTCAACTGTTGCTTGGAAGGAATGGGCAACAAAAGAAAGGTGAGTGACTAAAGAAAGGCATGGGACAAGGAAAGAGCACATCTGGAAGAAGAGATATAAAAATGAAGTTGTAACTGCAAATGACAGTGACAGAATTTTGACATGTTAGGCAGAGGTGAAGAAGTACTTATTGTTTTACAGGATAATTTTTGAAAGGATAGAAACAATTATTTATACATTTTTCTGTATACTCTATATATATGACACTTGATATACTTTATACCCCAGCCCCCCAAATTCTTAAAATAATGCAATCTGAAATATCAGTAAAGATCAAAAATTTTAATAAAGTGGCCATTTAATGAAAAAATTACCAACTTGGTTTGAAATTTCTTTTCAAAAATACTCATCAAAACCACTTGAAACTTCTTGCTATATTCCCTGGTTTTTCTACTGCAGTGCAGGATCATTCCCAAATTTTTGCCAGTGCTAGTGTTTGTCTAATCTACTATTATGCCTATTAATTGAGTTTCAGAGACCAATTAAAGATTTTTCCTACTGTTGAACCTCAATACTCATAACTTAATTTTTCCTTGATATTTGTGTGATATTCTCTTGTATCTCTCTAAATGATTCTGCTTATGAACCAGTGTAGAGTTTGCACATTTAAATATTTGTTGTAGATGTAATTGTAACTTGATGTCATTTAATCAACACTATACATATATTTTCTTTTAGTTTAGTCTCCCCTAATTAATTTTGCAGCTTTTCTTTGAACTTAATCCAATTTGTCTATGCTTTTCTGGTAATTAGGTGCTGATCGCAGAAGAGCATTTGGACAAATTCCACCTATTACGTGGAGAATCATCTCCTTTTATTTCTTCAAACCTGTGTCTTACTAGCTCTCATTTAATGCCCCTAATTCTTCTATTTGGAAAACCAGCAGCCACTTGATTTCTAGCCCGCTTTCCACAGGTAGTGTGATCATTTTGCATTCCACAACATTTTCATGGTTCATTTATTTTGGCTTCCCAAATCGCTTGCCTTATTTTTGTGTAGGAAGTAAGGTAGGTTTGTTCTGCTCATTGTTTCCGGAGCAGTGTGGTTTTCTTCCCTCATCAATAGAACTGTCTCTGTTTTTCTCTAAACTTCTGTTTATTTAGTTATAGAGTCATTCCCTAACAACTTTGGCGGTTGTTGATGCTTGACCTTTATCTATGATTATGCAAACTGTTGACCTGTTAAAATAATGTTAGTGTGTCACAGTGAAGATCTTAAAGGAAAAACAGAGTTATGGTTTCCTGGACAATACCAATTTTGAACCTCCCCCACTTGTATGATGATCACACTCTTTTTTTTTTTTTTTTTTTTAATTTACATAGGATTCTGTCTCACTGTAACACCAAGAAACAAAAAAACTTCCACATCTCTTCCTTGGCCTTCAGCTATATCATCTTTATTTTAAAGACAAGGGAAATGTGTCAGAAAGGACTTTTTATGAAATAACAGTTTTTTGCTAACAGGGTAATGTCTGTCAGTGTGGAAACTCCCCGCACTGCTCTGCTCTTCAGAGGTGGCCATGAGCATGCCTAAGAATGCACACTTTAGAAAGGGCATGGTCTTATCACACCCCTGAAAGTCAGCGCTTCAAACAAGACACATCAAAACTGAGGACTGAAAAATATTTCTACCTTGCAGGCAGGGAGGGAAATCTGGAAATTTATGTGAAATCTGTGGAAGAGTCAGTCATGGACGTGAGTTCACCTGTCTGAGTTTCTGCTTCCTAAACTTATATCTGCTCTCACCCTGAAGTCCCTCTGCCAGCCTCCATGAAGCCATGTAGCAAATGAGGCAGGACAGAATCGAGACTATTGGTTGCCCTGGTCTGTGTGTACATACCCTTTTTTCTGTGAGTTGTGTCAGACCCAGGGGAGTATCAGAAAAATCAG
Organism: Brachypodius melanocephalos; assembly: GCA_013398615.1. Classification (NCBI taxonomy): domain Eukaryota; kingdom Metazoa; phylum Chordata; class Aves; order Passeriformes; family Pycnonotidae; genus Brachypodius; species Brachypodius melanocephalos. The sequence continues at coordinate 2,774,444 of VZSR01001854.1, read as the reverse complement.
GATTTGAATTGTAATTTAAACCAAATTGTTCTTCTTGTGGATAGTGGACATTATTCTCCCTTGCTTGGGCAGGAGTCTTAATTCTGGAAATTAAGAATTCTGAAACCTTGAGTGCTAGGTCCTAAAAATTATCCTTCAAATGTTAGTTTAAGGAAAGAAAGAAGGAAATAAGCAAAATTCATCAATTCATTAGAAAGTGGAAATTGGGCTTCTTCTCATTGTTTTTATGTATAATTCTAGCGCTGGTTTCTGGAAATCTTTTTAGTCAAAGTTAAAAGCTTCAGAATCTATCTACTACTCTTTGTAGACCAAACAGGGGAAGATGACGAGGCCTGTGACACACTGAAACCCTGTCATATGCATTATACAAACCCAGTAACTTTTATGGTGTTGATTCTAAAGATCATCCTGAGATTGTCTACAAAACCAGCTCTGGTCTCTGTTGACAATGAGCTTGCAAGGGAGTCTTGAAGTTAGGCCAGCTTGTGCCAAGCATGATGTGCAGATCTCTCTGACACGATTACTGTGTATAGCTGTCATGTTGGACTGCCAGCATGTAACTTCCTTCCTTCCTGCCTTCCTGCCTTCCTTCCTGCCTTCCTTCCTGCCTTCCTTCCTGCCTTCCTTCCTGCCTTCCTTCCTGCCTTCCTGCCTTCCTTCCTGCCTTCCTGCCTTCCTGCCTTCCTGCCTTCCTTCCTTCCTTCCTTCCTGCCTTCCTTCCTTCCTGCCTGCCTTCCTGCCTTCCTGTCTGCCTGCCTTCCTTCCTGCCTTCCTGCCTTCCTGCCTTCCTTCCTGCCTTCCTGCCTGCCTTTCTGCCTGCCTTCCTGCCTGCCTCCCTCCCTCCCTCCTAATACATATTTGCCACTTTAAAAAAAATACCCCAAACTTTCTCTTTCTTATCAAGACAAATATTTATTGTGAGTTGGACAATGTTATGATGTGAGATACATTTTGTTATTTTCTTTTTCCCCACCAGACGTTTAATTTCTCGTGCTGCCATTCTGTGATGATTGTGTACTCAGTCTGTGCATGACTTTGCATGTGCTTACACATTTTTACAGCTCCTCCTTGCCTGTAAACCAGGTGCCTGCTAAGTGCTGCATCCCCTCTTGCCTGCCTTCCCTGAGTGCCTGTAGAGCTGGGTCCAAATGCTGGAAGGAGCTCTGTTGCAAGAGGAACAGAGAAGGGCAAAACGAGTCAGTAGGTGAGTATCAGTCAGTGCAACAGTCAAGGAGACAGTCTATGTAAGTCATGTAGCTGTTTTTGTTCAGTATTTTTTCAAAAGAAGCAGACACCACAGTAGCAGAATGGACAAATTTGTAGATAAAATCTGTATCAGTTCAGAGTACAGAATAATGTACAGAGTCATTCCCTGAGGTGGTAAGGATTTCCTTCATCTCACAGTGGATTATTGTATAATAGCCAATTATGTACAATTGTAAACTGTATAATATTTTGTCAAATGTCAGACAAGCACTTTAAAGCTTTGCTCTCAATGAAAGATTATCAGGGTTCTGGACAAAGGGAGAAAATTAGCAGGTGATTTGAGAGCATTTAGAAATCAGATGTTGGGGACTGGTCTCCCAATAGAGAAGTTGGACAAAGAAACAAAACCTGCAACTACTATAGACTATCATAAGCATTCTGTGTTATCATTTACATTTAAGATTTTGGCCATTCTTAATAGTTCACTACACATTTATTTGTTCATTGCTCATGGTTCTGCTATGATGAAAGAACTCAATCTTTTGGCATCCAGTAATAGTTTTGCTTTGATCCTGTAACCAAATGATGCTAGCCACAACATTCTTCTAATTTTGGCATTATTTCACATGGTATGCTTATTATTCATTTTGGTTTTGGCACACACAGCATGGAAACTTAACCCAAATAGCCAGTAATGTCTTTGCAATAATGTCAAACAATATTTGACAATTATTTCACTGTATGTTTTTGGAAGGTGTTTGACCTGATTTCCAGTGAGAACCATTGTGAGTTTATGAAACCAAACATGGAAATATAAACTAAACAGCCAGTCATCTCTGGCAGGAACACAGCAATTATACTCTTCCAATCATATTTAGTTTCAACTGGAAATCAATACATAACAAGTAAGGGGTGAATAGGAAGCCAAATAATTCCTAATAAAGAGGCTAAAAAGGGGCTAGGCAAGACTTTGTTATAACCTATGTATTTTGTCTTAATTCTGTTTCATGTTGGAGTACTTAACTGGATTTTACGGTAACCTTGAAGTTGTTCAGCCTGCTGTAGAATAATTAAAAGAATGTTGATTGATGTGTGTTGCTGTATTGGAAGCCACTGCTATACTGTTTTTACAAAGAGTGTTGCAGAGGGAGTTATATACAAACCTTGAGTTTTATATCACAAGAAAATTTTAAAATCAATTTTGGATCTTGCTAAATGAAGAAAAGAGAGATTATTCCAAAATATAGGCATCCAGTAAGTACTGGTGAGTGTAATAGATGGGGGTTTTAATGAGCAAGTTTGAAAAAAAAAAATTCAAACCAACTTGGTACTTTTTTCGTTAAATGGCCATTTATTAAAAATTTTGATCTTTGTTGATATTTCAGATTGCATTATTTTGAGAATTTTGGGGCGTGGGGTGTAAAGTGTAGCAAGGGATGTATATATAGAGTATACAGAAAACAATACATTGTTTATGGAAGGAACAGTTGGTGCTACCTGACTGAGGGCACAGTCTAGGAAAAAAATTAAGAAGTAATATAATATCAGTCTTGATAGGACATCTGTAATGGTTGATATTATTGACATGTAAGAGTTAGGAAAGTTTGGGACAGAATCAGTTAAACATAATTGGTAAGGAGCAAGATAGTGCAGGGGTCTTAGTCTGGTTAGATTGAATTTCAAATCTCAAATCCTTATTTCATTTTAGGACTAGTTTACAGGTCTTCGTCAGCTGGCTAATATTATCCATTTTTTATAACTTAAACATAGAACTCAAAAGATTCATAATATCAGCATCAGCTAGGTGATGGGTTTTGAGTCATGAATGTGGTGGTAGATAATGGTATTATCATCATTGCCATCGTCCTTATCATTTCAGATTTTCACAAGACCTCCAGTCAAACTTGTTTAATCTGGATTTAGGTGATAATACTTTCTGCTAGTTCCTAGTGATTAAGCATAGTGGGGATAGGTACATAAACTACATCTCAGTTGCATTTTCTTATGGATACTTGAAGTTTTATTTTGCATAGGATAGTCCCAAATCTTCCAATATATTAGAATTGTTAGGTAATTTTCTGTTTCCTGTTGAATTCTGTGATAACCTGAGAAGAAATTGCCTGCTGTGTTCTTTTCATATCACTAAAACTCAAAAGTGGAGTGGCAGTTCTGCAAATAAATATGCAGGTTCAACACAAAACAAACTTTCTGAAAAATCTGAAAAACCATTTCCCAGAGATGAAGTATTAGATGGTAAGGTGCTGCTTTTTCTTGCACAAGTCCAGGTTTGTTTCAGATGCAAGAAGAGTTCAAATTTAATGGGATAGCTCCAATCATGAAACCAAATGCTGTCTATGAATTATTGGTTAGATTAAGATAACATATACAATAAACCTTTATGTCTGTCCAGAGATATTTAAAATTAATTACAAATAGCTGTCATTAAAAAGTTTTTCGAGAAAATGGGCATTTCTGGTTTGCACTGTAAAGGAAAATGCTATCACATTACCCAATAAAACCCTTACCAACCATGATTACTACTGGTTGCCCTAACCTCTCAGTTTTACTTGGCAAAAAGAAACATGGAGTGTTGTTCCTGTTACTCTTTCCCTTGCCTCTGAATCTCCACAAGAATGTTTAGCTGAGGTGGCTTCATGACATTTTGGGTTTAAACAGCACCACATTTTCTCCTGCCAAATCCAGATAGTTCATACATGCAGGTGAAAAGTTGCTCTTGCTGTTTGTTGGGATACCGTTCTCAAGCTCCTGTCAGCCACGTACATTAAGGAAGTGGGAAGAACTTGAACTGTCATTCTCAACAGGCACAGAAATTTATTGGTGAAACCCCCCAGCATATCGATTTTCTGGCTTGCAATGTGAAAGACAATACTTCTATTTTGACATTTAACTCAACACTCCAGAATTGTGGCCTCTGCTTTCTAATAGATGAATCCTAAAGAGGAATTATGAACAAGTTAAAATCTATTGTAATTTCTCTCCAAGCATTCATTGTGTGCAGGAGAGATTGATAAACAATTTTCACTAATAATCTGAATCACATAAGATATTAGTTCTAATGAATTCTTTAAAAAAATTCTATGTAGTTTTTATTCATAACTGCTATTCTTTGTCATAAAAAAGCACTTTTGACATATACTTAGAGCCAAATCAGTCTTGTCTTTTTGTTAGCTCAAAAACTTGCTTTTGAATGTGGAGAAAATGCAATAGGTGGAAACTTCCTAGAACTGCAAATTACTTCAAATTTGTTTTGCCCAGCATTTACAATAGCTGAAATTCTTTAAGTAATGTCTACTGGTTGTTATTTAAATTGCAGACACTGAATATCTCACAGTTGTATGGTGAAAGGACAAGGGAACACATGCATTGCTGGAAGAGAGTAGGCTCTATAAGGAGTTTCCTATTTAAATATTTACTGAAATACTTATAGTTTTGAATGTTTTAATTTCCACATCATGAAAGCACATTATTTGTGTTAAAATACAGTAAGAGGGGTAAAACCAATCTACTTTCCCTAATTATGAAGAGCAGTAATTGGTGGCTGTCTCGGTAGCCTTTTGCTTTCTTCAGAGTCTTCCAGAGGACGTTGCAATTGTTAAATGTGGGAATTTCTCTTAGCAGAACTGATAAAGAAAATTATTTAAGAATCAAAGGCATTGCTGGACAGTGTCAACAAATGGCCTCTCACTTTTGTAAGACCTATTGCTAATTACTGTTTTGTGTTCTTACATGGGACATTGTCACAAAAAAACTTTTGGAGTAGTCTTCTGCAAAATGGTGAATATCTCGCTCCATTTCCTCCTTAAATTTCTAGGATTGTTTGGTTTCCTCCTTCATGCTTTGTAAGGCTCAGGATGATGAATGCAGTATTCAGCTATTCTGACAACCAAACATTTCAAACAGTGTGCTCAGAAAATCTTATTTTTAAGTGAAGTGTTCTTTTATTGATACCTTGTTTAATATAGTCCTACCATTCAAATTCAAGTTGATGAATATTCCGAAAATATTTGCACAGAAACACTTCCATTTTTATCCTTTCCTGGTGAAGAAATCCTTGCATTGAGTGAATCTATTTTCTTTCAACCCTCCTCCAGTCTGCTGGAAGTCAACAGGCTGATGATGTTGCAGCAAGTGCTGTTCTTGCTGCCTGGCTGAGGAAAGGTCTGTCTACAAAAGCCCTCTCCTACCTACAGTTACATGCACATGCTGTTGTCTCTTTCTCTCTGAGCTGAGAAAAGCTTTTTTGCAAAGGGATCCGTGTTGGCCACTTGGCAGTCTCTAAAAATGCCCTTTGCTGAGATGTGTTCAGGCTCTGTTCAGATTGATTGCTTGGGTGTTGTGGCTAACCTTACCTGCTGCAGGACGTTTTCAAATGTATTTGGTAATCCAGTCAGAGCTTGAAGCTTGGGGTATGTAATTTATTAGTTGCTGTTTTAATTAAAATTGCCACATCAAAAAACTCCTTGTGAGCGGCCACTGTTGTCTGATGAATGCTGAAATGAGGTGCTTCCTTTTTGAAAAGTCTGTCATACAAGATGTAAAATAAAAGTCTCTAGTCAAAAAGCACATATTACAGATATTTATAATTGGGCTCAGTTAAAAAAAATATTAAATTGCTACATTTTGAATGAAAAGATTTGGAAAAACCAAGATAAATTCCTAAATGAGGTAGACTGATTCCCCCAAGGGACTACCTGCATTGTGTTAGTTGCACTTTGGCAACTTTTAAGTGTTATTTTTATGTGCTACTCAAAATATTTTATAAAATCTTTTCTCCAGAGTGTTTCAATAGAAGGATCAGTTGTCTGGAAAAGTAGAGGTGGGCTGCTTTTTTCAGTACTTTTGATAGGTATTTCTCATAACTCTAGGCTCTGGTAGCAGTCCTAAAGAATGGAAAGGAAACATGCCATTGTTAAATGAGAAGTGTTAAAACCCGAAGCAATTAGCTGTGAGCATTAGGTATCAAATTCAGCTTTTTTATATATGTGCTTTATGTAATCTTCAAGAACAGTTTTTCTTAGATGCAAAATTGCTGTTATAATATTTGTCTATGATGTGTAAGCTTGACAGACAGAAGAACTAAAAATGTCCCTTGTGTTGTGTGAAAACACTTGGAGAATACTTGGAAAGATGTACACTTGCAAAACAATTGCTTCTTTGTTTCTTGCAAACTTCAGTAAGCTTGAAATTCCCCAAATGTCAAATAACTAAATTATTTATTACTTAGAATTAGAATTCATGGTTTCCTTGCCTTCCTAAGCTTTTTTTTTTTTTTTTTTTTTTTTTTTTTTTTTTTTTTTTACCCAAAAGTGTTAAATCATGTGATGAATATTAACTGACAGTTTGGAAATATTTATACAAGAGCACCTGGATTCCATGGTCTAGTAGTGATAATTAGAAAGATGGCTCTTGTGCTCAAAGATAGAGAAATGTTATAGAGAAATGGATGTTTTCTTGCTAAATAATGGGATTTTACAAGACAAACAAGATGCTGAAGTTTATAGAAAATTCTTAAATCTGCCAAGAGGTTTGAGATTTCATGAGATTTTAAAATTTCTTTTTTAATAACTAAACAAGAAATTCTGGATTCACACCACAGTAAAAATTGTAATTACTTTTATGGCATTCAAATCTCTGGTAGTAATTCTAGTTGAATGAACTGCTTTAAAGAAACTATTTTTAAAGCTGATTTAAAGGTTTTTGGAGGAGATTTATGCTGTGGTATTATCTGTCCATCTGCCATTTTGACACTATTATCTTTCCTTTAAGTCATGTAAAAAATTAGGGACTGCATGGAGGAACGAGACTCAGATTTGTGTGCTGCTGAGGAAAGGCTGGGCAGAAAACAAACACTCCATACTTTACTAGGCAGCAATGTGCAAAGTCTAACTTTGGACTATCCACATTGCATACACTCTCTTGCCTCATTTATGGATTGAAGGGGACCATTTTTCATTAGTTTTGCTACTTGCAGAAGAGCTCATTTGAATGGCATTGCTATAGCTGCCTTAGCTCCAAAAGACAGGATTTTGAAAACCAATATCATATGCTTTATTAAACTCCGGTCTTAAATAAGGCTATATATAATCATTTTAATTTCTGAGGTTTCACAAATAATCCTGCTTAAATATATAGAGAAGATTTATCATAAGTTGTTAGAGCCATTTTTCTTGATTATCACTTACTGAGGCTTGAAAGTACTCACTTCAAAGTGCTTAAAAGCCAAATATGTTTTTTTTCCTTGCCACGGCATCCAGTAACCTAATAAAAGACAGATTATACTGATTTACTGTGAAGTACAAGGGATAACTAAAATATTAGGGTTGTTTTTACATGTTTGCCCCATAGGTTTGTGAGTTATTCCAGTACTACAGGCAATATAGATGATTTTATATTACAGGTACAGAACATTCATGTTTCTTGAAAATCATATTTGACTTTAGTATGACAAAGGGCACGACAGAAAGGAAGCTTTGCCTCCAGTCTTGAAGGCACAGGGACTCACGGTCATTTGGCATTTCTGTTAGAGGAATCTGTCTAAAGACAGAGTCCCTGGAGAAACACTGTCCTGTGTAGTTTTTGGCAGGAGACCATGAGGATGCTGCCCTCAGAATGCAGTTCTGTCTTGCAGGCAATGTGCAGTGTGCAACTGACCACTCTGGTTGTGCCTGATGTGCCGGCAGGCTGCCTTAGGCCACTCTAAGCCACTGGGCATCCTTGGGTGTATGCGTGCTGTCCCCCTTGCAGTTCTTCTGTAGGAACAGAGACTTCTCCAGGCGTCATTCAAAAGTCAGCCAAGACCTTTTCCTTGTCTTGCCAGCATGCTCTAGGTCACTGCTGAGGGTGTGGATTTCACTCTTTGGCAAAGTTTCGGTGTCAAATAATTTTCCTTTAGGTGAGAACTTAGAGCTCATGGAGGGCTCTGAAAGGAAAAGAAGAATCATTTCATTCTGGTTTAACCTGACAGTCACTGTGATGGGTGCTGGGTGACTGGTGTGGCTAAAAGAGTCGGGCTGATGCACTTTGAACTCACTGAAGCACGTCAGGCATCACTTAAAAATGTAAAAGCTGTTCTTGCAGTGGCCAAACCTGGAAGCTACACTTCTAGGAAAGAAGTTTAATTAAATCCAATCAGGATGGGACAGAAAGATTACATAGTGACTGAAATGATAGGAAATACTCTGCTAGGTAATATTCTGATTTCAGTAGCACAGCTGCACCATTTTGCACCCTTTAATTCTTTCTTGCTTCTTAGCAAGCATTAGAAATCACCCAGTTCTCTTGGTTATGCTGGAGTCATGGAAATAATTGTGGGATCTCAACACACCAAAAGTAAAAACATTATTATGGAAAGTTATCAGCAAGCAAAAATAGTGTAAGAATTGTATCAGACTAGACTGATAGTACATAAGGATAATCTTAACTGTATATATAAGTATATATATGTGTAATATTTGGATTGCTGCAATGGCTTAGATCCACACTCTTCAAAATACATCACTATATATTATGATTTTGAATACATCTATGAGATATTATTTCTCTTATTTCTTTTATGGACCTCTTACATCTCTGTGACCCTGGAAAGACAAAAAGTCTCCTCCAGTGACAGCAGAGGGAATAGGTGAATGATGAAGGCACCATGCAGTCCAGCCTGTTTTTCTAAAGAAAATGATGCATAGGTAAGTAAAGTAATTACTGGTGCGGGTATCTGAGGCAAAATTTGGAATGAAGCTCAGGTATCCTGAATCCTGGTTCTCACTGTCATTGCTAGGCATTATATACAGCACATTTACAGATCCACTGTATGATATTTTATATAAAATCCAGTGGATAGAAATTTGGTGGTGTTTAATACTTCACCTCTGATACCCTGATGGTTTGGAAGGATATGTTAAGTTTTCTGGAGCAGATCTGCAGAACTGCATGGAAATAGTGTATTTATGAACAAACCAGTGCTGTATGGTGGATGTTGTAGTTTGCTGTCAGTATCTTCTACTGCAATGTTTCTTCCTTACTGTGTGACCTCACATGATTGCTAACTCCCCAGCATGTGACAAGTCCCACATGGGTGGTCCACAAGATTCCAGGAGTGGTTCAGTGCTCTAGAGAAGTTTGAGAACTTTGATTTGTCCTGCAGATAGAAGGGGATTATCAAAGTTTTCTACTGTTTTACTCTCCTGTTAATTGCTGACGATGTTTGTGGAAGAATAGGATCACTGTCTTTTCTGTGTGATCAAATGCTTCTGCAGCTGGTGGCAAGGCTAAAGGGTGGAGAAGGATGAAACAACAGCTCCTCCTTTCCCCCATTTCTTCTATTATATTTCTTCTATTGTATTCTATTGTATTTTAATTTTCAATTAATTTTTCAACTTAGTAGAGAAAGCTGAGTTTGGATCTGTGAAAAATCTCCACAATTTTTTTCCTTTTCCTGCAAAGTTAAGATTGTATCTCTGCTCAGAAGAAAACTTGAGGGCTTAGCAATATCTCATGGTATTGTTTTCTGGTTTTATGATACTTCCTTCCCCCTGGCAATGTTGAGAAATTTGTATTAAACTTCAGGAAATAATAAATATTCTGTTGTATGTTTAATGGACTAGACATGTTAGTCCTTGTCTTGGCATGTTGTGGAGGGAATGATGTCAGCCGTAGAAAATTGAAATATACTCACTTGTAGGCATTTCTAAATCTTCAAACCAAGGGCACTGTAACAAATAAGGCAAGGTCCAACTGTGTACCAAGGCCCTACTTCAGAAAACTCTTTCTTGCAAAGCCCTCTTCATCTCATACTGTCTGTATTGTGCCAGTGGGCAGTCAGCAGTGCTTCAGCAGTCAGCAATGCTTCAGCAGGCAGCAGTATTTCTTTGAACACACAGGTTTGAAAGGCCTCATAGAGACTGGTTTTTTCATTGTCTTGGTGATGAATCTGTTTTATCAACGTGGATTAGTGGATTAGTTTTGTGCTTGAAAACGATCAATTTTATGCAGTGAGATACAAGTGGAAGTTAGGCTGAAGCTCAGTGATGGATGGTGTTTTATTTTTACTCTGCTGCTGGGACATTTTGGTCCCTCACAAAATGAGAGTGATGGATTCAAGCCGAGACCTGTGGAGAAAGGGGCAAGTCACTCCTGGAGATCATCTTGAGGATGTTGGAAGAGAACAAAGCTTTAATACACATTGGTTGGGCAGAGGAGGGGTGTCTGAGAGTGAAAGCGGTCTCAGGAGCAGGGAAATGACTACAGAGAGCAGGGAACAAACACACAAGTAGGCCTAAATGATTCTCAGGACTGGAGGGGCACTGCATAGAGTTGAGCTCCAACCTCAAGAAAATAGATTGTTGGGCTGCCAAAAAGCCTAGAGGAATGGATGTACTTCAGGAGAATAAGATAATCAGAGGACTTTTTGTTGCAAACCATTTTAAAATTTAATTTTTGTCTTACCTAAGGACTTGATTTATATCCATTATTAAAAAGTTAACTCTTCTTGTTTGCATTTTACTAAAACCTGGCTTTTCACTTGAAAAGTCTTTCAATTTTTTTTAGGAGCAAAGGAAATTCCTCCTGCAAACTTTAAACATATTTGCCTCACAGTTCCTATCCAGTTGGATGTTTAGTCTTGGCTCACCTGAAAAGTGATTTTCAGAAACTGTTCTAAATTTAATTTTTCTAACCACATGCTGCATCATGAGAGTGCAGGTTTAATTTGAAGGCTTAATAATGGAATACAAAATCTGTTGGTTTTTTTTTGTTGGGAGGAAGATGACCATCTTTTCTGTCTTTCAAAGGAGATTCCTTATTTTATTAGTTTGTCACATGAATCAAACATTTTCAGAGTTATGCTAAAGCATAAGCTGTTGATTAAACTTTGTTTTCAGTGTGGAACTTTTCCTGTAGAGATACTGTTACTATATAGATCCATTCCTATGTGACACAAAATTTGAAATGTCCTCTCTTCCAAGATTTATGCACAAGTAATACTTCTTGGTAGAACTAGAAGTTTGTGTGCATGGTAATGATGTGTTCTTTTTCAGATGAGAAAAAAATTAATCAATTAAGTTGGAAAGGGTATATACTTTCTTTCTGGCCACAATCTCAAATTGTGAAAATATCAATGTGTCTGCTAGCTGTTCATTAACACAACTTCGAGAGGGCAAACAACCTCTGTCTATTGATTAATTTAAAAAGAAGCAATGGATCTGTATTAGGAATAATTGCAATTCTGAAAGGTACAGTGTATTAAAATTGTCTGTTGAAAACATATAATCATTTATACTCATAAATCTAACACTGACTTTGCAGAAACATTGGTAGGTTCCTGATCCCCTTGCACAGCAAAGTGTGCTGTCCATAATTTGTTACTCAGATTAAGAAGAAAAGTGCAATCATGTTTGTAGTGACCTTTCTTCAATGGCCAAAAGAGTTCCAGAGTTGTGAGAGATATTTAATCAGCACTGAATATTTGGAACTACTGATGCATGGCTCCACAAAACTATTATCTTCACTGTCAATTTAAGATAAATGTGTTAACTGTGCAGTTGGAGGATCTTGAAAAGTTTCCTCACTATTAGAAGCTGGTTTTCTACATTAGGCAAAGATTGCTTAATTGCAGTTTCTAATTTCTTTAAGGATGAGGAGGATGGGAGTGATGCTTTCAATAACTAAATAACTACTTAAAAGGTTTTTTAAATGACACATTTAAAAATCATAACAACTTGCTCTTCTGTGTGCTGAAGTCAATGATGTCATACTTTTTCTGAAGGGTAATCTAGGAAAAGAATTGACAACTGATTCATGCATCACAGTCTAATTCTTAAATACACTTCACATGAAAGCAGAAAAAACAGCAAGCATTTCATTCACCTTTCAAATACTGAATTTGTATGAAAGCCACGACAAACAAAAAGAAATTTAAACTGAGCCAGTTGCTTCCTCTGGAAAAAGCATTGTCCTTTCAGGAAAACACAGATGTTTGAGACAGGCTGAGCTTCCAAGTCTGGGTAAGGAACCTTTGGCTGAAGGATTTTGTGGAAGGCAAGCATGTCAGTAATGTACCTGCTGCACAAACCTCGTGTAAAGAAGTTGTCTATGGCTCTATCTTTAAGCTCCTGTTTTCTCTATTTTTCTAAATTCATTGACTTTAATATAGCCTGTTCTGATTTGAATGCACACTCTGGGGAATATTTTCCTTTTGAAAACAGGTGGTATAGAAATGTTTAAAATATTGAGTCTGTTAAACCCAAGCTATATATTAATGTTAACTTGAGCTGAACAAGTAAAAGGATGTGCAAATTAATTAAAAAAAAAACCTCAAGAACTTATATATATAAAAAGGTATTCACTAGTGGATGTATCTCAGCAAATTTAATATGGTAGTACAACAGTGAAGGCAACAAGAATGTTGAATGAGAGCAAATTGGAATGGAAATAGTATTTCCCTTCTCTATTATGTCTTCACTCATGAAAGATGATGAGCCAATTTCCAAGGCAATTAAAAGCTATGTTGTCAAGAATATGGCATCCCATATGGATCTCTGGTAACTGTACTGCTGGTCCGCCCTTTAATCATGAAAAACCTCATCTTTCTAAGCTGCACCTTGCATATAGGTATCTGTATTAAGTGGCAGTAGTTTCAAGCTTGTTATGTTAGACTTTTGTTCATATAAAGCTTCTACTCACCAACAAATTGCATTCATTTGTTCTGGTCTTGTCTTCATTATATTGGCATGTGCAGAAGCTTCATTTAGGGGTGCAGGGATGACAACTGAATATATCTAGATAAACATAGGTTATATTTTTTAATTGATTGTTTTTTGGCTTATTTTTGGGGTATTCTTTTTCATAAGCAGCTTCTAGAGCCGTGGTACTCAAATCTGACTTCTTTATTGCAATTAAGGCCTAGTCACTGCTGTCTAGACTGCAGTAATGATGTTGGTTATTTTCCTGTAATAATCCTATTGATAGGCCTCAAAATAGTGCTGGTCCTTTTTTTCAAAGAGTTGGTGTTTTCTGACTGTACAAATAATGGACTATCAGCTATTGCATGTAGTCTGTTTTTTGCCATAATGGGAAACTGCATTAAAGATAAAAATAATCCTGTAAGTAAAGGGAAAGCTTTAGGTGTGAAGATGTTTTTCAGCCCTACTTTGGGAAACTGTCATTCAAGCTCTCCATATCAGGATTATGTTGCTGTAGGGAGTGATAGCTCCTGTTCTTAGTCCCTCAAGGCAAAAGGGTGAAGGTGAGGGCTAGGGTCTAATGAATTGCAGGCTGAGGGCAAATTCACCTTCCTGTGAAAACTGTGGTTTAATTATTTTTCAACAAATTGGACACCAGCCTGAACCTTACCATGTTATTTCTTGCTGTTTTACAAAAAGCCATCTTAGTTAGCTGAAGCACTAAAAAGACCTGTTTCTGGACATTGAGAGTCGTGCATCTCTGCTAAAAGTTGGACTGGTGTGATGGAACATTGCAAGTGCCTTGCCTGTCACTTAAATGTCCGAGGAGGAAGTTCCAGAGGGCGTTTTGGCTTGGCAAGAATTATTTCTGCGGTGTCCCTCCATGGTATCGACATGTTCGTATTTTTCCATGATTTGAAAATCTCCAAATCACTTTAGTCTGAACACTAATCTTAAGATAAGGTCAGGAAAGCACAACTGAACAAAGCTGTCACAGGGGGAGCCATCCAGCATTGCTCATTGCCTTGGGGTCTGCGGTGAGTAATTCTGCATGTGGAATCACTCTCTCTTCTGTATAATTTTATTATTAATATTGTTGCTGTTGCTGTTTATTTCTTATCTCATTGCTATTTCCAGTAAACTGTTCTTATCTCAGCCCATGATCTTCATCTTTTGTCTCTCCAGTTCTCAACTCCATTCTGCTGCAGCAGAAGGATCAAGGGAAGGAGGAGTGAGAGGGTGGCAAGTGGTTTGGGAGAGTCTCAGTGAGGGCACTGAATTGGGGAGTACCATTCTTAAACCATGACAACTGCACAAAAATCCTTTGCACATGTATCTTTGGCTGTGAGAGAGACGTATCTTCCTTTTACTTGTTATTGGGGTTTTTTTCCCCATTAGTATTCATGGGTTAATAAAGCAATAGACCACAATATATACGTATCTTGAATTGCAGTACTTGTTACAGCTAAGGAATCCCTGCAAAATCACATGAGAGGAAGAAATGGACATGACCAGCTTAGAGTATGTGCTTCCCACACAACAGAAACCCACAAATATGTGCAACTGATGAGCAGCTAAATCAAGTGCTTTGTTGGTCACTGTATTGGCTTCACATAAGGTGCTCTGCTTGACTGGCACTCAAGAACTTGTGCTGTCATATCTCCTAGGAGTCTGAATTTGTTTCAGACCCTCCAGAGTGCTTGGGACAGTAATCCCACAGAGAAGGAGATACCAGTCCTAGGGAGTGGGACTATTATATCAGACTGAATGAAAGCACATAGGCTTGAGTTGACTTCTGCTGGCTCATGGGCACATCAGACAGGGTAATAGAAATCAGTACACTCTTCCTGACTCTGCCTATGATCTTCTGGTGTTTCCTGGCAAATGACTTTATCTTTCCCTGTAGCTTCAAACAAGGAATAATGTTATCCTGGAGAAAAGTTTCACCTAGAAGAACCAGGAAGCTCACAGTAACAGAAAGATTTGTGCCTGTGATGTTGTTTTAGAAATTACCATAAGCTTGTTGCGGAAAAAAGGCTCCTTGCCTCTAAGTCATCCATTTCCTTTATGCTTTTACACACTGGTTGATCACAGATTTAAGCTGTTCAATTTTAAAACAAGAGAGGACTGAGTGGCTTCCGTGAAGATGCATTCAGTCCGAGACACAAGTGGATAGAAATGGAGCACAATGCAACTGTGTTTCTAAGAGCGTTCTTTGTAGGATCAGTTTTTGCTAGCAAGGAATCACTAAAAACAGAACATAATGCTATTTAAATCTGTTCTTATTGATGAGATTTGTGCAAATATAAGATTGTGGAGGGTTTTGTTTGTTTGCTTTTTGTTGTTGTTGTTGTTTTTGGGGGTGTGTGGTTTTTTGTAAGATTGGTATTGCTCCAGGGAGAGCAATTATGTTTAGCTGTCTTGGTAAGGAACTGACTAGGTCGTGGCCTGAACTTAAACTAACAGGAGAGAGATTGCTGGGCTTCAAATTAGAAATTTCTGAACATAATGCAGTAAAGCAAGAGGCTGGCAAAAGCTGCAGCTGATACTATCAGAAATGACAGAATTACCTGGATTAGACCATCAAGCTATTTGTGTAACAACACTGGGCTTGTGGGAAGAACAGTAAGCAGGGGTGCTTGGTGTTTATTTGGGAGAGAATGAGAATGGTGAAACAAGAGTGAGAAGGAGAAAAGGGCATATAATAGGTAGCAAGCTGTGATTAGTGCTGTCTGGGGATACCTCTTGAGAAGTCTTGTACATTATCACTGTGGCCTAAACTAGAGTCATAAATCAAACTTCTTGTTCTGACCATAGCACATGCAACAAACTTGCTTCCCTAATGAGGAGGAACGGGGGGAGCAACATGCTTTCCTTAGGCTGCCAGGGAACGCTCGAGTCAGATCAGGTATGACTATGCCTGTGCCAGGCCTGAGGGCACTGGCATGCTCCTAAAGACTTCCTGCCAACATCCACAGGTGCCAGTGTAAACCCTGTGCAGTGAAACCCAGTAGTGACTTTTGAACCTGTTTCTTCATGCTGCTGGTAGAGTGAACTTCAGGAACTATATGAGATAGTGGGACGGACCTCTGATCACTGTCTGTTCCTCAGTTTGGCTAAATATAATTCCCCTGTAACTAAAATGGTGCATTAATGTGCTATGTTTGGAAAGCACTGGTTCATCAAAAGAGCTCTGCAAGTACTTCTAATAGGAGTGAGACTTAGAAAAATGTGAGTAGAAGAATCAGTTTTGCATTGTTAGAATGAATCTATTGCTTTCTTTCTTTAACCTAGTTTAGTGTTAAGTGGTCTCAGAAGCCAGTGCAATAATCAGTAGAGTAGATGCAAATAAAACCTTTTGTAATCTGAAGCCTGGGCAAATTTATTCATTCCTGTGTTGTCCTCCCAACAAGCCAAGAGGCAGAGTTTGAGAGCCAATGGCCCAAACAAACAGAGCTGGTCTGGTGGGGGACAAGTAATAGGAAGGCAGCCCTTCCCTTTGAACACTCTAGATTATCACCAATAACTGTAAGAGATTTCTTCTCCAGCATTGTTTCGATTTTTTGCTATGTGAATGACCATGTCTTTGGATGGGGAAGTGTCTATAATGGTAACAGGTATCCATAAGCATGTACTTGATACCTCCTGATGACCTATGCACCTGTCCAGGTAGTTTTAAACAGTGAGACAGAGCTGTCAGCTGTAAATTAATTTGCCCTTTGAAAATCTCACTGCTAACAAGGCACTGTTCACCCATCTGGAAATTACGGTAAAGATGGTGCAGCTGGGTGGAACTCCTGTTTGCCATGTGGCAACACTGTCCTGACAGACCCAGCTAAACCTTTGAGGAGAAAGCTGGAGATTGTGGTGGAAGCGAGACAAATTGAGGCAGAAACTGCTTTTGGGATCTCAAATGGTTAATATTGCCAGAGATATCTCTGTTCTGGTTTACTCAAAACTAGACAGTGTAACAAGATTTTAGAGTTTGAGATGGATCATTTGAAAATTAGTGTTTCTCCTCTGTGGATGGAGCAGAATGCTTTTTTCCCCCCTTCAAAAGACCTAGTTTGCAGTTATCAAACAGCCCTGTCTGCAGTCACCTGTGGGTTCATAAATGCTATTTATAATCAAGTATTCATTGCCTTGTTGGCTAGCAGAAACAATTTTCAAGACTCGGAAGATGCTACTACTTGCCCACACCTACATTGACTATGCTTGCTAATATGCCTAGATGCATGGAAAATCTATAAACATTCACCATCCAGAATTCTGCCACCTCTGGCAAAAACTCGCTGAAATTAATTTTGTTTTTAAAAAATGTTTAACATGAGTTTTGATTTGTGTTCAGTTTTAACCAAGTTCTTAGCTTTCCCTCTCTGCAACATTTTAAAATCAATTATAGGACTTCTGAAAATTTTACTAAGTTAAAGAACTTGACAGTTTTGTGAAGGAATTCTCCCTCCTCCTGTCTTGTTTTGTCACTGTTGTGACAGACTGTAATGGCTTGTAGGATGGTGGGAGGCAACTCGGAAGAGCAGTGAACTCAGGAATATTGTGCTTATCCTCTGTGAGCTCTCAGATGAGGTCCCAGTAGACTGATGGAATAGTGCTTCTTGAGGGCCAACATTTTCTCTTTTGGAGGTCAGTGTATCCATAAGGCTCCACAGTGATTTGTGCAGGAGCAGGTTTTGCTGGCAAGAAGGGAGAGCTATAAACTGGTTTCTGCATTTCCATCTGAGAAGAATCCACTGGTCAACAGATGGGAACTGTGACAGAGAATATTTGGAGCTGCCAGCTTTGTGTTTGGGGGCTAATTAGTGGATTTAATTGTGGAAGTTTAAGAGATGGCTGGTCCCCAGCTGTGTCAGTTCCCAGGGATTACTGCTTCTGCTGCAAAGCAGGATTCACATCAGTTCCTTGGCTGCCCCAGGTCACTGTCTAATATTTCAGCATAAAATCCACCTCAAACAATTTATAAAACTGTGTTAGGTGGTGGACTGACAGGCAGGCCTACGTACTCTACCACTGCCTGCTCTATTGGGGTAGCAATGTGTGGCAGGGAGGTGCAGAAAAGCAGCATTGAGCAAGCTACAGTGATATTTTTGACTCAGCTAAATAAATCTTCCAGAGTTTGTCTGCCACTCATCTTGGAAGAGGTAGAATCGAGGGAGAGCCTGGTAGTGAGCAGGGGCCAGCTGGAAACCACTTCTGCCTTCTCCTGTACCACTGGCACACTTCAGAGTATGAATTTCCTAAAATAGGTACAGGGTGTTCTTGAACATCCCTACCACACTGACCTGCATAGTCTGAGAAACTTCTGCCTGAGTTTGGTTGTTGTTATGAAGTTCTTTTTTTACTCTGGCTATACACATTTTTGTATCGTAAGTGCTTTTTTTACCCACGTGCATTCATTTTTGTCGGTGAGACTGTCACATACCTTCAGATGAAGGACACTGGTTAGCTCCTAAATTTTGATGGTTAATGATTGAAATATAAAACATGTGAGTCAAGGGCTGAAGTTTTTTTAGAACAAACCATTCTGGCTATCTTGTCTTTAAAGGTATTGGTTAAAAGAAAATTATCAGAGATAGAAAAAAAAAGAATATAAATGGGGAAACACAGGGAAAAAACATTGGAGACAGAAAAGATGCTCTGAGGGACAGGTTGGGTTAGAAAAAAGAAGGGCTGGTTTGGGAGTTGTGTTTCAGGAGAAGGATGTGGTCTGATTGGAAATTCCAAAAGAACTGAGCTCAGAGGAAGGCTCTGATAGGTTGGTGAAAAGGAGAAAGGCCTTGTTCTTTTATAGATCCATATATTTATTGTGGCATGAAGTAAGGGGTGGTGGGATCTTAATGATCTTTGTCCGTAAGCTTGACGTGTTGTTTGTTTACTTAGCTTTGATGGGTTCTTTCAGAGAACTGCATGGTATAGTGGAGAACTTGCACTTCAGGAGTAAGTTCTGGGACATAATATATTTCAACCCTGAGGGACCAGCCTTGAATCCTGTAGGGACAGAAACTGACTCCATCTTTTGGATGCCAAGGAGAGGATACAGAAGCTGAAAACTAGAGATATCAGGTGAGTAAGTGCTCATCCTTCCCATATTCCAGAAGTTTTAGATTGGAGGGAGGTCACTGGCTGGATCTTGCCTTGTTTGGCCATGCACAGCTGGGTAGCAATGAAGTCTTGCTCTGTTCTCTGTCTTCCTCTGAAAATGTAGGCCTATTTCCACCAACTCATAATTATTTTATGCAAGACACTTTGTGTTTATTCCTTATGGCTTTCTTCCCCATATCTTACTTCTTGTAGCAAGGGCATGAGGCTGTTCCCTGGATCTCAGTAAGTTTGCATTAACAAACCTGTGATCCAGAAGAAAAGTCTTAGCTAGGGAAATAAGATATGGATGAGGGAGGCTTGAAAGGCTACTGATAAAATGCCAAAGCATTGCCAGATATTGCCTGCATGTGTGTGTGTGTATAAAGTACTGGGAAAACCTAGGAAAACCTAGGAGTCCTCTACTTGCCATACAGTGGAGGGAAAGGATGGCTGAACTGTGATTTCACTGTCACAGAGCATCTGAAATAACCTGAAGCTTTAAGTGCTGGTCCTGTAAATTCCTTATCCCTCTCTAAAAATACTCAGTGGTTCTTAGGATGGCTCCTTCTGGTGTGTGCAGGCATGTCCACTTAAGTCTGATATCTGAGCCACAGTTTTCCAGGAACCTTCCTGCCTTTAGGGTGGTTTCTTGGGACTCGAGTGTAGTTGCATTTTGCAAAAGCAGTAGAGACCCTTTTCTGAGTGAATTGACTTCTGTGGCCTACTCATGCTCACAGAAGCATAAAACTGCAAGGAAATGGGAGTTTAGATAAAAAAGCTGCAGACTGGTGAGCACCGGGCAAAGAGGAGCTTGCTTAGGGCTGCAGGGCTGCCTTCAGTAGGAAATAAAGTTAATTGTCATCTGGCCTAAGTTAAATGGATGACCTCATGAGCAAAAGTGTGTTTAATCACAAGGCCACTAGAAACATCTTGACATGAGATGGAATTTCTTTGTCAGAATTTGTTCTAAAGGGATCAGGAACAGAAGCAGTGAGGATAAAACATGTCATCAGTACAGAGTAAACGTTGTTGTGTCTCCTTCCTCACTGGTGTGTTGTGAAACAGTGGAACAAATGTGCTGCCATCTGAAAGGTACAACCTGCCTTGAAAATTTAGGTCAATCCCAAAGAAGAGAAATGGGGACCATCATGAATACTTGATATTGCAGAACCCCACTTCATGTCTGAGATCCTGCATGAGATTTTCAAAATGTATCTGAATGAATTGCTCACCACTTGTATGGTGGCTGGAACTCTGAATTAATTGAAGAACCTAGTGATTATCTCCTGTAAAGAACAAAAAAGGGGAGAGAAGGGAAGAGAAGGGAAGGAAAAAGGAAAGGAAAAAGAGAAAGGGTAAGGAAATACAGTCTTCACAAATCTCTCAAAGACACTATCATTTTCTTTCTACTATTCTGTTGGAAGAACTGCTCTTGAGTGACTAAGTTAAGTAACACAAGCAAAAGATGATGATTCATGCTGCTTTTCCTGATAGTTTCTGGTGTTCAAAAGCCAGTATCACAGCTGCAGCTTTGAATAAATGCGTGGGGAAAGGAATAAAATTATAGTAGGTATGTTAGCGTAATGTTCCCAATGTGCAGCCTGTGTATGTGATTACCTAATATTCCTTACCAGCTGTTTCTTAACATTAGTCATAGTGATCTAAAACAACCACCCTCTCTTCATTTATCTCAGTAAACATTGTTCTTTTTTGAAGAGGTAAGCTGTTTAGGAACAAAAGTTGTTCCCTCCTCCCCTTCAGCTTTTTCGTCTGCATGTCGTAATTGTCTTGAATTGGAAACAGCTATAGCTGACCGTGTAAGTAATAAACAGTGAGGAAATACTTAAATATGGTAATAGCTATATTTGAGTACCATTATGAATGTGTTTCCTAGTAGTGTCTAGAAAATGCAAGGCTCTGTTCTCATGCCAGGACAAAACTAAGATAAGAGGAAGAAATGTTTTAATTTTCATGTTTAACACCACACTTCTGTCTTTCCAAATGGAATCAATATACCCTCTGTAATTCAGTGTTTATTTTCTCATTTGAAGCTGCTTGTACTGTGCAAACATTTTGGATTTTTTTCAAATGTGCTTTGTCATAATTCATAACCTGTTCATGCTAGCACTTTCATAAGCGTCTGTCCTACTTACTAATGGTGCGCGGTGCTTTATTACTGCAAAACTCCCACGAAACTCAGTGGGACATATGTTTCCAAGTACACCAGGACACATTCAGTGGAGACAAGTGCTGCTTGGGGTGAAGAGAATCTGCTCGAGGTCTGTCTGAAGAGGAAATGACAGGAGTGCTTGTGAGACTGAGGAGAGGCAGCAAGTGGATCTCCTCACTCTGGGGCTTCAAACACACTCTCTAGGGAGGGTGGTGACCTTCAGTGACAAGGCAAGCTGCAAACCAAAACCTCTCTGAAGTAAGTAGCTGAAACCACAAGACTCGCTCCTTTCTCCAGAAGAAGGCCTGAGTGAAGACATGAAATAATAATGGGTCATAAGCTGATCATAAGCAACCTGGGTTGGACCATGTGATCTCTAAGAGAGCTTCTTTGTTTTTGTATTACATCAGTGTGGGCAAGGCTGCAATTCTATCCAGCACTTAAAAGTAATTATTTCTCAATGGTTTGTCTGAGGAAAGACCATATTAGTCCATATTCTAGTATGTGTATGGTACTGAAGTGAAAGCTGAAATTTCCTACCTGACCTTGAGCACAGAACTGATTGACCAAAATTCTTTCTTGTCAGCTGTCAGCAGCAAGAGACCTCTGTGCTCCTTTGCAAAAATAAAGCATGCATGAAACAGAAATCAATTCTATCTCAAAAATTTTTTGAATAAGTATTTTAGTATTTTAGAAGAAGCTGAAACCTCCTAAACCCCTGAACAAAAAGAAACTCGAAGGACTAACCAGTGTGGAGAAGTAAACCAGGCATATATGGAGTGGAAAAATACCCTATTTGCAAGTTTGAAAGCTAGAATAGATATCAAAGAAAAGTGTAGAGAAGGGCTCAGCTGGGGTTTGATTAAAGATCAGTGAGGAGATCTCATTAACATGCAATGTGCAGTGCACGTACCTCTTTGTCAACATGTATCTGGTGCAAAATCAAGGTTGATATCTGCAAAAGAACCCCACATTTCTTGTTTTATCTTTCTGCTAGCCTTCTCAAACTTTGTCTTTTTTGTTTCTGTCAGTGCCACGTTCCTTATCAAACTGATGGACAACACAGGAGTCTTCTAATCTCATATTATGTTTGTTCTTTTTTATTTCTTTTTTGGAAGAAAAATCAACAGTGAAGAGAAATTAAAGTAATTTTTTCAGTACTTTCTGCTATGTAGTTGATAGCCAAAGCTCTTCATAGAAAGCAATGTTGAAAATTAAGTCCCAGAAAATGAAGTGTGCCATTCATAGACAGTAAAGAAGCCTTCAAAACTGGAGCCCATTGATCAGTACCACACATACTGCCCTTTAAATTGTATGATATGTGTAGAACACCGGCATGAAGCATGTATCAGTCAATGTTTCTCTTTGTACTTCCATTTGTGTGTTTGCTGCAGCACCAGAAAGAGATGTGTCAGCTGAAGCATATGTTGGAATACCTGACAGAGCAAAATTCCAGACAAGGAATTCAAATACTGAGTTCAGGTCTTTTTGTGTAGGTAACCAGATGCTATTTAACAAAAAGATGCCACGTAATTATTCACAGGGAAAATATTTGTACTGAACACATAAGCAATGCAAGCATGTGTTCTAGAATATCTTGAAAACAATAGTGCAAATGCAATTTATTTCCGATGATGTTTAATCCAGCATACTGCCATACCATCTCACACTCCTGCTGTTGCCTGTACATTATGTTTATGGAAAGTAACAGCTGCAACATCTGTTACCATCACAGCATGTTTTCAGCACAGCATTAACACACATTTATCCCATTTATATGGTCTTTCTCTTCTCCTCACCTCTTTATCAGAGACATCTACCCATCCTTCAATATAAACATGCTGTGCTTATATAACCTGAGCCTCCAGAAGT
Source organism: Brachypodius melanocephalos (assembly GCA_013398615.1). Lineage (NCBI taxonomy): Eukaryota > Metazoa > Chordata > Aves > Passeriformes > Pycnonotidae > Brachypodius > Brachypodius melanocephalos. The sequence continues at coordinate 2,751,407 of VZSR01001854.1, read as the reverse complement.
TGAAAGACATTTGCAATATATCTGAATCTATTGCCAAATCCTTCTTGCTTGACTGGGAACATACAGAAGACTCTGGCTGTGAAAACGTCAGCAATTAAAGCATTCAGGATTCTTGAAAATTAGTACTTTCTTCATTTTAGTTTATCTGATTCAACAAGGATGTCCCCTGAAGTCAAAATGTTAATATTTCTGGGGTGTCAGCAAAGACAGTAACCTATCTCCTGGATTTCCACAAAGCATCTTTTCTTCTTAAACCAGTTGCATCAAACAAGGGATTTAAAAGCTTCTTAATTTTTTTTTTAAATCTTTGTACTTACCAAGAAGGAACAGTAATCAGCCAGCTAACAGGTAACTCATACACTCAAATTTCATGGTCCTCTCACATTGTCCTCGATATTTATAAATCTGCTATAAAATTTACCTCTAATTTTAGTAGGGCCTTGTCTACTAGAAAGTTGAAGAAATAGAAACTGTCATCAGGCTGTTAGAGATGAGGAGAACCAAGTCTGATGACATATCATCTTTTTTTTCACTTTCTCTCATTCAGTTTGTGGGTGTTTGGTTTTCACTCAAAGCCTGCAGTTTGATTCATGGGTTATTTGAGCTGACCAGTGCTGTGTAATATCAACCTCTATGCAACACACAGGGTCACACCTGCACATTTAGCTAGCTAGGTCAGTGTTGCTCCTTCACCACTCAAATGTAACAAGAGTTCATGTTCAGGCACAAGCACAAGCACAACACAGTTTCAAAACCATTCCAAAATGAAAGCCCCAACACCTGTGACTAATCGGGTGATTGTTTCCTTCTGTAAACTCTGGTAGAGTTTAACTACCAACTTTATAGTTGTTGACAATATTGACAATCATCAACAGTCATCTAAAATTGCTGTCTGTGTTCACCCTGTCCTGGTAAAACAGCCAATTAAGAAACTCATATGTTTCTTCCTTATATAATCTGAAGAGGGTATAGTTGAGATGTCTGCACTGTAGGACTGTTTGAAATGCTGTTGGTGTTCAGCTTGGGTCACTGGTGTTATCTGTGATCTATCTTGTAATAAATAGGCATAGTATCTTCTTCACAGAATAAGAGTAATGCTCAGAACCTCATATTAAAGTAAGTCTTGTTTTTACACTGATCTACACTATTAATATTTACAAAACCTGTATGACTTTGGTAGTAATTTTCTGAATGACATAATAACAGGCTATTGGTGATATGCTTCAACCTATCTAACACTGCAAGCTGCTTACTCCTTTGTTACTAACTGGTGGCTTGCTATTAAACAATATTATGTCAGGCATGGTGCATCTAGAGAAAGCTCTAACATAAAAACCTTATAGAAATGTATTTCAGAGGAATCAGGGGTGCATATAATTACAGCTCCTTTCGTATTCAACATCTGGAAGTATGTTGTTCTTATCATCCTGTGCTTAGACTTTTCACCATAATCTTATATATAGCAGCAGGTTCTGAAAGTCAGTTTACATTTAATCTAATAATGAAATAAAAGGTAAGTAAGGACACGAAGCTTTGTATACTCATAGATCAGGATGGGAGTTTTTGCTTGCACTCATTGCCATGTACACTTCTGAACTGATCATGCCGCTGTAAGAGCAAAAGCCTTTTCCTAAAGGCTTTGATAAACAGCTATCCTTGTTTCCAGAATACATGAGGCTTAAGGGGAGAAGAGGCAGTCATGGGTTCAAGCAACATTTTAAACTGGCAGTAAAAATCAATAGACATTATTGAGTGATTTTAACAAATATTGGGTACACAATTTCCATATAATAAAAGTAATATGCTGAGAGGGAAAGGCAATAGAGCTAAACTGAGACCTTGGATAACATGGCCACCCTTTCAGATAAGGGAAAGGTGAAAGGCTTTTTGGAAACTATTCGCTGGGTGGAAAAACATGCCTTTGCTTCCTGTGCCACAAGCAACCATTGTGCTACTTGAGCAAGGACAGTCAAAATGAAACGGAGTGAAGCTGTTCACTGTCTGGGAGGTGTCACATATGGGATCAGGCCAGAGAATGTGCACAACTGCTTCCGTGCCATGTGTCCCAGTGCACATGTGAAATCTCAGCCAGGTTTCTGCAATGCCTCCAGAGGATGGTAAACCTGTTCAAACTTGACGTATGCCCTTCTTGTCTGCATTTAACTTACAATTAATAGCATGAATGATTGTTTAATCTTCCCAAGGATTTTTTATCATTTTACAGAATGACATCCGTGTGAAATACAGACAATAAAATATCGATGGTGTTCATGCAGTAGCTGGGACCAAGCTACTCCTTTAGCTCAAGAAGCTGCAGAATGAAATTCTATGTCTGGTGTTACACTAAGAGATCAGAACACATGGGCCCTGTTGGCCTGAATAACCTATGAAACACATCAATAAAGGTAGCACCTTATACACTAAAAAGTCAGATCTCAAACCCAGACATTGAATTTTTTTGTCTTTGTTTAATAGCATACAAGAATAAAGAAATGAGAACAAGGATGACAAAAGTAATGACACTTTGTAAGTAGAACATAGAAGAACAAGAGACAATAAAAAGTTATGAGAACATATTAATCACACACAGTCTCACCATCTGTTGACTCCATATATATACCCCATCCTACTACTCCATATGCTACTTGAAGATAAATACATATAATGATGGATAACAAGCAAAAAATAGCACACAAAAGGTCTAACATACACATAGTAAATAAGCATACGGCATAATGACCCCATTTTGGTGTATCTGGTGTGACCTCCCAGAATACACAAGCAAGGAAAGGAGCGGATCAGCGATTGAGCAAGTGTGGCATTAAGGAGATATAGTGACTTCAGTCACTGAAAACTCAAACCCCCTCATTCATAGAAGAAGCCTAAACTGAATCAGAAGTCTAGGATCACTAACTAAAGGGACATAGTACCAACGCAGATCTCTGCCTGATTCCTGTCACTCCTCTTCCGTCATGCTCTCTCTCTCTTCCATACAGGTCCAAATATGAGTGACTTTCTTTGATTACGAGTCCTATTTTGCTCTGTCAGTAGATGTCTTCAGTGATGGAGTCTCACATTTAAGGAATTAGAAATCTTTGAGGGTACTTTTCTGTGGAGTGTGGAGCAGAGGAGAGAGGTGGAGAGTCTGTGCTTCCTCTTTTCCTTCTGGGTATTCCCTGTGCAAGGTAGAATATCCCTCAGCTAGCAGAAGAGTCCTCTAGCATCAGAGAACAAGGTTGGCCTCGGTAGGGCAAGTGGAAATGATATTGCTCTGAAGGTGCTTGGTGTTCCAGAGGAGTCTCATTTTTATTTCCCACCTCTTGCTTGTCCAGCCTGCCAAGTTCTGGGTGGGAAAGAAGTTGCACTCTCTGCAACATGATGGTCATCTTTGCATCCAGGTTCTGCATTATCTTTGCAGGCCCTGCCAGAAAAGGGATTTTTTCCCTTGCGAACTCTGGTCACCAAGTAGGGGCATCTTTAGCATTTCATTCTGGTTAGAGAAACTGGATTGAAAAACACTCCATGGCCTTTTTCAGATGTTACTTTTGTGTTCTCTAGTCCCATCCCTGCTTGTTTGGCCAAATATATAGTTCCACAATGTTTCATAATTTATTGTATGTGTAATTAATGGATGAATAGGCTGTTTAACACTGTCTGCATTTCCCTCTCAGATATGTAGAATTTGTCTTGGTGTAAGTGATAGCAATTCCTAAATAAATTTTCCTTTGAGGATCATTTCACACACCAAGGAACTGGACTGTGCCAAACAGATGCAGATCTGATAGCAGCTATCAGTTCCCAGTTCACAATAGCCTTTCTGTTTTGTAAGGAAGCAGGCAGCAGCCTGGTGTGCAAATCCCACTGGTAGAGAGGGACTTCCCTTCTTTTGCACCCTCTTTCCTTTACCTCTCTTTGTGGGCTTCCATGTCATGCAGAAGAGATGAGCCTTTGGCCATCGGTTACTGTGGTTTTCATGGCAGCTACAGAGATTATTTTGGAAGGCAGTTGACTCTAGCTAGGAACTTTGATCTTTATTTCTTAATGAGCTGTGCTCGGTGTACAACTGTTTTTATATTTCTTCTCCTGTTACAACTCAGAGATTCCCCTTTGCTTTTTTAGTGGGAATATTTTCAACCCAACAATAAAGTTATGCCTGTGCTGAAGGAAAGCCACTGCAAAGTGCTAATTTAGTGGGTGTGCTGTAGGGTTGCTGTCTTGGTATTGCTGTGAACCACATATCAAGGGACTGACCATTCTCCATTCACTTGTCTGGTCCTCTGCAAATGTTAAACTTGGTGTGTGCTTAGATTCTTCTGGAATGTGGAAGAAGAAAAGTCCTGCTGTAGTGCTTTACCTTTCTCTGTGAGTAATTCCAACGTTTAGAGCAAATGAAGTTGCTACCCTTTTACAGAAGGAGGGGATTAAATCTGGTTCACTTCCTAACTACTTTTGTGATTAAAAACACAGAGCTCTTGTTAAGATGTTTACTGTTCTTACTTATGTTTCATTTCTTACAGCTATGTGAATGTGATGGATACTTATGATTGCAGATTCTCTATCACTTCTGTTGTCAGAGCAGTAATATGTGTTCTGCTAGGCAAAATTTTGGAGTGTCTGTCTTTTTGTGGCAGAACAGTGAGCTAAGAGAATTTTATGAGAGAACTTATGAGAATTTTCTATTTGTTGACCACAGGTGACAGATGAAAGATCCAATAAGAGCTTTAATTTCTCTCTGGAAAAGTGATTTTTAATTTTTTTTTTTTTTTTTTTTTTTTTTTTTTTTTTTTAGTGGTTGAGTGCTTGGCTGCCTTCACAGACAACCATATTCCCTGCCTTTGCCTCAGGCCAGGTCTGGGTGTGTTCTGTTTGGTATGGTAGCTGTAGAGTCTGACAGACTCTGGCTTTGGCAGGGTTGGGGAGAAAGCTTTCAGTATGGACAAATAAAAAAACACCCTGAAGAAATCCTTTGCCATTGTGTACTATAACCATTGTGTACTGTAACTATTCCAAAAGGCACCTGTCTAGAGTGACACTCACATAGCCTCGGGAAAATAAGACTGACATTTTCTCTGTAATATTTTAATTTTATTTTGCTAATTTTTTTACAAAAAGAGTTCATATCTGGCATCTATCTGAGCTGCCTATAATGTGCCATCAGAGGGTACACACTATTGACTGTTCTCCTACGCAAGGAGTTGCACTCAGACCTAGGATGTGCAAAACTAATCCGTGTTAATGCATATCCTCATCACCTCTCCTAAGGTCCACAGCCCAGTCTTTCTCCCACCAATACCCTACCTGAATGTCTGACTGAACCTAAGTTTTTCAGAACTATCAGAATCTACTTATAGCAGTAGTGTGTATAGTGTGTAGCATAATGGCCTACTTCTCCTGTTAGATCTTTGTATTCCAGATAAGGAGTATTAACACCAGCAGTAAGTAAACATCCCGTGACTATAAGCAAGATTTTTTCAAATGGATCTAATATGACCAAATCTTATTAACCAAAACCTTTGAATGACAGAAGAAGCTGGCATCACTTCCCAATTCCTTTTCAGTTAGGAAATGTCTGTGGTCAGAGCATTTTCATCCGTCATGAACCCAAGATTCTAGATTAAGAGAAGTGGCTAAAATGGATTTTTATAAATTCAGAGCAAATGCCACTATTTTGAGGAAGTGATTTTCTGCTACAAGGTGCACTTGCTGTTTGCTATCCAGGTTTCCTGATCTAAATGATTTACTGTTTACTGCCTCCTGAGAGCTGAGACATTTCATCCTTACAATGAGAACTCCTGGGGAGATTCACACATTTGTGTTTCATTTCAGATGAACTATATGAGTGTGTGTATATAACAGTACCAATGACAGACCTCCTTGACTGATTTTTTTCCAATGTACACATGTGTATTTTTTTCTTTTTATAAATTTTTATTTTGAGGCGTAGTATCTGGGGATTATAATCTTGATTGGGACTTCCAGTTCAAAAAGGGAGCAGTAATTCTTTCCTTTGTTTGACCGACATTTATCAGAATGGTGCTTATTTAACCTTGTGGGCGTTGTCGTGTGATACCACTTTTGGGTCTGACAGGCTTGGGAGATTTCCTCCTCTACCACTTATGACCTAGCTGTGCAAATGAAAAAGGGAACTTAGTTTACTTCAGGGAACAACTTGCTTCTAGTCTGATAAGATTTGGTGTTTTTCACCTCTAAGCTTACCCAGAGTTCCCAGAGATTAACAGTGGGGGTAAACTGAGTTTAGATGAGCTGTGTTTTTAATCTTGCCATTTAAAAAGTAATACTGAACACTTTAGGCGTTTTGTTTCTTTGTTTAGGTTTTTTGATTTGGTGTTTTGTTTGATTTGTTTTGTTTGTTTTACAAGTCATCTAGCAATCAAGGAAACTTTTGATATGAAGTGGAAATATTTCAGGCCTGGGACCTGTCCTACAGTGTACTTTCCCCCTTTCTCCATTCCTTTTCCTCCTTCAATAGCTTCTTAGATAAGCAAAGGTTTGAGGTCCTAAATAGGTGTTCCCTACAGAAATCATGAAGCTACATGAAACAGAACAAGGTCGTCTGTGCTTTTATTGAGACGTTGACTTTGGTGACCTGGTCTTCTTCTGGACACCAGAAGGTCAAAAACAAGAACCTTTTAAAAGCCTCAGCCATGAGAAAAGCTTCATTTGCATCTCTTGCTTAATTGGATTCTATACTCAGATAAGTATAAATCCACAGAAAATGTGAGTCTGGGTTGATGGAATGGTATCATAGCCGAATACTTTCTCAAGGCCCAGTCTCAGCTGAAGATTTTCCCTTTACTATCTCCATGCCTGTCCTCTTCTTCCAGTCCAGATGAGGAGGAATTACATTTCCAGCCTTCCAGAACAAAGGGTAGAAATGAATAAAGAAGCCCACAAGGGACCTGAAGAGAGAAGTTTGTTGCCTCATCTTCACCTTGGCTGCTGTCTGGCACTGTGCTTTGAATGAATCCCTTGAGCTTCTGAAGGAAGCCTTGTGCTAGAGTCTGTACTGCTTGTGCTCTGCATGCCTCTGCTATGGGACATTGACTCTTGTGAGAGGTGTAAGAGCTCTGCAATGAGGATGCCTTGGACCGCACAGTATCCCTGGGGCATAGGCCACATCTGTTCTCCTTTAAAAGATCTTGCACGTTTTTTTGAGTTCTGTTGAGAAGTGTTGAATAACTACATCTCTACTCTGTGTTCTATGTAACGAAGAAGAATTAAGTCTCAGCTAAAGGACAGCAGTGTAATTTTGAGACCATATGTGACAGATAATTTCCTCTCCAGGCAGATCAGGAGCGTGTATCAGCTGTGCTGTGTAATATGCTTGACTTATATATAGGTGTCTATAGAAAGACACTCTTGCCTCTTCACTTCAAGAAGGCGGCAGGTTAATCCCAAATTTCTGTTAACAGGAACCATACATTGTGTAATTTATAACCTCAGAAAACTCTCTGAAGTGTTTGCTATGAACCCAAGCTATCTTTTATTTCAACGTAGCTTCAGTGCACAACTCTTACAGCAAACCATGAGTCTGGTAGTTACTGGCACTCTGTGGAAGAAAAAAAAGTCACCAAAAATTTTGTGGTGCCCTTCTTGAATTCTTAGTCAGTGGGATCATGTCCATGATCTGCAGCTTTTGTTAGAGTATTTTCGGAAAGGGATACTACACACAAAATTATGTTTTCTGTCATGCTTAAAGCCCATGTTTCATAAGCAATTTGAAAACCTGGATCTCTCAGAGGGTTTCACCCTTATACACAAAAATTGCAACACTTGTTTGAAAGTGATGGCACGTAACAATCTTCTCTGTACAAGGACAGTGTTTCAGTTTTCCCTGATTTGTGATGTAAACAAATGGCAAGTGGCTTTGGAATGTGCATCTTGAGTAGGTCAGGCAAGGAGTAGAGATGGCTGCTCTTTCTGTCACATTTTCTCAGCTTTTGCAAATTTTCTACAGTAGAGGAGGCAAGGCTTCTGCTGAGGCAGGCACTGCTAGCTCCACTAATGAATGGAAAGTGATGTGTGACCATGTGATACGAGAACAGCACTTTCCATGTTTGCCTGATTATCGAAGAGCTGGAATCAGCATTGACGAAGATAATGTGATGTCACTCTTTAATCTGGCAAGCCTGCAAAACCACTTCCTCCTTGTGTAGGCTGGAGGTCTCATGATTGCCATTTCACTCTAAAGCATTCATTGAAAGTGATGTAAGACAGAAGAGCTTTGACTCTCTCCTGTTTTTTAAATGAATGAATACTATTGTGAAATTCCTTGCAGCTATATTGGGAAATACACTGGTTATTCAACAGAATGTAACGATTATCAAACAAAAAGGAAAAAAACCAAAAAGATTATCTTCTTCAAAAAGTTTGGATTTCTTTTTGAGCTTTAGCTTTGATTTCATGTAATATAGATTAATAGGCGAGCCATCAAGTTAAAATTCTTGTTCTGAAACACCAGAGCCTGGACGTTGCCAGGATTTAAAGAAGCTGGTCATCATAAAGATAAGGGAGAGGTGGATATTTTATACCATGAGGATCTTGTCTGTAACTTTATTTTAATATAGTTTTAATAGGTCTCCTGGAATAAAACATTTTGAGAGTCACACTTCTTGAGATTTCTAGATGGAAGGCCTTGCAGGAGATTACTCCTGTCAGGGTTTTGTACAGCTGTGACTCATGTAAGTGAGTGCTTTTGCAAGGAGTAATCCAGGCTACTGCTGATAGGGGTCAGCTAGGGATGACAGTGAGGTTTCTTAAGTCCTTCTACATTTCACAGTGCCACAGCTGTTGTTGCATGCATATGCTACTGCAGTATATATACATTATAAATTTTATATATATAATGAATGCTTTCACGTGCATTTCACTCCTAGTGGAATGCACTCATAACAGGAGCTGGCAGAAAATCTAACTGTCCTCTCATGCTGCTCTCATTCTCCAGTCCTACCCTATCCTGCCAGTGAGGGTTGTGGACCCCTTAGCTAGGATGGCAGCTTCTCCCAGTAGCTTCACCATAACATATAGAAAGTGAAACTGATTTTTTGGGAGGCCTTTGGAACTTTATGCACTACAAATATTAATTCTTGTTTCCTTATTAAAATAGCGTGGTTTGTTAATTATTGTGATTTACATTCTTCAGGATATTCTGGCACATCATATAGTAAAACAAAGAATTTATTGTCTCTTTAAAAGATAGCTGGAAAATATGAAATCTGTAGAGGTCAGTTGTTCTAGGGCATTATCCTTTGGAGGAAAGAAGTATGATAGCTACTTATATGATAGATACTTAAGAGCTGCACTCTTAAGAGATGATCCTTGTGGTTCCTTCCAACTAATTTTATTCTGTGACTCTGTGATACTTTTGTTGTTGAAGGAAGTGGGGGAATTGAAGCAGAAAAAATATATCCTGGTTAGTAAGAGTATAACCTAATCTTTATTTTTTGTTTGCTTAGATTGCTGAACTAAAAAATAATCGATTATTGGCATGGCCTTGTTCAATTCAGGCTTCTGTGAAAGCAGGCAGCAAGAGGTTCTACAAGCTGTATGTATGTCACAACTGTTACAGAATAGGATGATCCCTCTTAAAATTATTCTTTATTATATGTGACATGAAACACAAGCATGCCTGCACATGGACTGGGACAGAATGTGACACAGAGTCTGATGGCAAGGTATGCTGGGTGCAAACACCAGAGCTGGAGGGCACAGCTGAGCCCTGTGCAGTGACATCGCGTGTGCTGCTCGTACTCTGCCGGGGCGTGACACTGCCTGAAGGGCACTTGGAAGGACACGCTGGTTAGAAGAGTGGACAGTGACAAGGTGTTCTGATGGCTCAGGGAGAAAAGGAAAACACAGGCACATCTAGAAGGCATGGATTTATAGCAGTGGTTTGTTGAGAAGCTTCACCCTGTGTTCAGAGAGGCTGCCCATCAATTTCTTAATCTTCAAAGTCACTGGCTTCTGTGACATCAAGATGAACCTGAGGCTTGCTCTTCTTGAAGAAAACTGAGGAGCCTGAGAAATGTGTAAATTCTGTTATTCAAATTCCTGGCCAACACCTGTCGGATATTTAAATTTGGATCCTTTCCCTGTCTTTAGTGTCACCAGTGGCACAACTGAAAGTGCCAACAGAAACAACTTTTGAACCCCAGCCCAAGCCATTACATGGCAATTCATGTTGTGGAGTTACGCAAGGTCCATGATGCTGAACACCTGCCAGCATCTTCCTGAGGTACTGCTGAAGATCCCCTTGAGAAAAGCTTATTTTTTCATTAAGTTGGTGCTAAAACCACAGCAACAGAATGTATGTTCAGGACATTTCAGGATGGATGTATCAGGATCCAGGAGGAGTGCTGTGCTGCAGTGTGCCTGGCTGGTGCAGAGAAGCCTAGACAGCTTTTTATTAAATAAAGCGTATAAAAGCCTTCTTGACTTCATATACAGTACTGGGGTTGTAAGAGAGAAGCATACTTTGAGAGGTACGATGGCTACAATATGATTCTCAAAGGTCTAAAAGCATTAAGCAAAGGTAATTTTTTTCAAGTTTCTCTGATGAGACAGCTTTCTTCTGCTGTTCATACCTTGTTCAGCTTCTGGCAAAATGCCTTATTAAAAAATACCTGTGAACCATGGAGGCTCCTAAAATTAGGGATCCAGATACAAATATTCTTAGTTTTCTTTCTAAACAGCTGAATAACCTTTTCTATGTCCTTCACTAATTCTTTCTGAGTGGTTTCTTAGTCCTTGAAACTTCTAGCTCTGGACACACGAACTTTTAAAGTTTTAAGTGAACTTTTAACTGCACAAAATGTGAGATGCCCGTATATGAGCAAGTGAATTCATTTGGGAAAGATCATAGAAACCAATCTTTGTGAGCACAAAGGGAAGTCTATTTTCCTCACTCTTTGAAAGATCTGAAGAATCAGTGCAGACCGTGTAAGACCTCTAAAATCAGCATGTGAGGGAGCTTCAGGTGCAGCTGCCTGGCTCTTATTTTCTTTTTTCTCTCCCCTCTCCAGAGCAATCATAGCACCACTGAGTGGATCATTGAAAACTAAGCAGCAAGATGCACTGTGAGGAGGTCCTTCCACTGACCATAGCTACAAATCCAGCAGTTTGACAGTTTCTGCAGAAGAATCTTCCCCCATCCTGCCTATGGAAGTCTTGAAATTTCTCATCTTGTGGTGTTTTAACTGCAGGGAAATTACATGTTGGAAATAGAAAGAGCTTTGCATTAGCTAGTGATCAAAACCAATTTATAAATCTGTTCTTGTCCCCACACCTTACCCCTCTATGACCTTCACTACCATGGGATGCATCACAGTATGTTCTGAGTATATTTAAAACTATTGTTTTGTATCTTTTTTGTATATCTAAACCAGCTCACTGGGATGCTGTAGTTAAAAGTTTAGTCTAACTTTGGAGCTTTAGAAAGGAAGAAGGCTAAGAATGTGGATGCTTTGGGATCTACTCTTCTAGCACATGTCTGAATGACTCACTAAGGCTTATTTTAAGTGCTGGTGGCATACCCTGTCATGTTGGCTTATTTTGGAATTATTCTTTAACCCTGAACCTGGGGCCAGTCGTAAGGTCTATGTCCTGCTGTAGTCTGATGCTTGGTGTTAAAAGTTCACATCACTGTACTCTGCACTGGTTGTTTTGCTGCAAAGTCCTCTAATAAAAGTCTTCAGAGTCCAAGACAATACCAAGGCACAGAAAGAGGTCAGATGATGAGCCTGTACATACCAATATTGAAGTTGACAGAGTTGTGTTGATTTTTATAAGGGAACAGAATATCCAGCAACACTGGAAGTAGTAGATGTATTAATTTTTGACCTTTACATTGAGTTCATTTGTTGTGCTCATCTTCTTTCAGAGAAATATGAAAGGTATCTGCCCTACAACAGTTCCCGGTTTTGATCTGTTTTTAGGAAAGCCATTACAGAATGCTGCTTCTTTCCAAATTTATTTTCTTTATCTCTCTTCTGGGTTTCTCTTAGGGCTTCTATATAGTGGTTGTCTTACAAACATTAATGGAATAATCTTGACAATTTCCTGTGAGAAGACTTCAGCACGTATTTAGATATCTGTCATAGAAGTCGAATTCTTTGAGTCATTGGAGTTATTCTAAATTCTTTTGTTGATTGAGAGAGCAGAATTTTTTTAATGTTTAGGCTATATCCCAAAGCAGAAATTTTTGCGTTTCAACAGGAACCAGAATGCAGAGGGACATACTGTCTTCTTCATTGTGACACAGGAAGCCAATGGAAACACATAATTTGTAGCCAGATCTCTGTTCTGCCCTAGGACCTTTTTCCTGGCTTTTTAATATCTTGTGTCTGAAGGCCAGATGTCAGGACTTTAAGAAATGGAAAGCTGTCATGATTTATTACTATGGAACATATTTAGTGAGCTGACTGACCACTATTTCCTTCAGTCCAGGAATGGTCATCATGTTCTACTGTCATCTGTCAGATGTCAGTTACAGTAGCTTGACTTGCAAGACAGGAAAAGTGAGCTACAAGACTTTCCTAAGGAGAAATGAGCTGAGAGCCTGCATAGCACGACTCTTCCAGACACTGCCTGGTTTTAACTTGCAGTGGGGAGTGAAGTCTGTCCTGTCTGGCATCTGTCACTGGCTGGGGTGTGGGTCTGTGCTCTGCAGCAAGGATGTTGAGTGTGAGAGCTGTGTCTCAGGAAGTATTGGGGGACACTGCCATCTACTGTCTCCCTTACCTGAAATGACAGTTTGGTTATCGACTTCAGAGAGGAGTTTCTTGTCCTGCTGCCACAATTTTTTTTCCCTTTGATAGCTATTTTCAGTTTTTTTGAGTTTACTATTTGCACATCCCTCTTAAATGTGGAGGTATCCTTTTTGAGGTGCAGCAGAGAGAATACGAAGCTGGGATTCAGAGAGAAGAACTTCTATTTCTATCTCCACCACTTGGCATATTGGAAGACCTTAGGCAAGTTCCTCTGCCCCTATTTCCATCCTGCTAAATGAGATAAGTGATGCTGATCTGCCTTATAAACTGCATTAGTGTTTTTGCAGCAGGTCACTGTCATTAATACCCGTTTTAATACTTACAGATTTGGACTAGTCCAGAGGAGGAGTAACTCTAGTCTGGGAAATCCATGCACAAGTGTGAGGGAACTCATTGCCGCAATACTTTCTTATTGGGAAAAGTAGCCAGCATGTTCTCTTTCTTTCTCCCTGATGATGAGGACACATTATCACACATATTTTTATTCCTTCATTGGTCTCTGTATCTTGCCCTTGGACAGGGCATAGACAGAACCTCCATCCTCATTCAACCAGTGGGAGCAGCATATGTACGGCAGTTGAGGGGAGCATGTGGTTCCACAATCATGATATCAAAAAGTGTTTGCATGACAGCACAGCCACCCCAATGGCCTTAGATTAGTCATACTGCTCAGTACAAAACCAATACAAAGAATGCTGTGTTCAGTTCTAATTATCCATTCATAATTAATTCACAATTAATGGCAACAAATGGCACAGCTGTCCCACTCATTTAATACCTTCAATATTGAAGGGTCTGAATCAAATTTTTTACATGTTTGTCTCAAAATATAGTTGTGTGAAACAGCTATAACTCAGCAACATACTCATCTTGTGGAATTGATTATCTTGGATAGTAAAGCTAGGCATTCATGATAGGGAATAAATAAAATCGTAACTCCTTGTAGAGGATTTATTAATTTTTGTGGGTCTAACTTCTGGACAGTAGTTGTCACTGGGTAGTAAATTACAGGCACCAAAAGGCAGAAAAACTGAGAGCAAGCATTCCAGGATGTTCTCTTCTATTCTTCTTCCACGTGCACTGGTGAGAGCTGGATGCATTACTCTTCCCTGCTGGTCAAGCTAGATTTGCAAACCTGAGAATTTCCAGGCAGTCCATGCTACAAAGATGCTCTGGGCATGTGCCATTGTCTGACAAAGTCTTCACATGGGATTGGGAATTAACTTTTATACCTCATCTATAGCAAATAATAGGTACAAGCCATGAGATCATAAGGGTTTTCTGGTGCTCAGATAGAAAATATATATTTCATTGTGTGTGTCCATTGCTCTTTTCCTGTCCCTGGGCTATAGTGAGAACTGTCTGGCTCTGTCATCATTCTTCTGATCAGATATTTATACCTTTGGTAAGATCCCCCCTGAGTCTTCTCTAGGCTTAATAGTCCCAGCTGTCTCAGCTTTTCCTCCAGTCCCGTAATTGTCTTTTCTACCTTTTTCTGGACTTGCTATTTTAAGTCTGTATTTTTCTGTACTGTGAAGCCTAGAGTTGGATGCAGTTGTCCAGACATGGCCTCACCAGTGCTGAGCAGAGAGGAAGGATCATCTTCCTCTTCCTGTTCCTAATGCAGAAAATTGTGTTATACAGTCCTGGAAGAGACCCCTCCAGATGACAGCTACAAGGAGTTGTGGTTGAGTGCCATCATGCTGGACATGTTTGCTTGAACTCCTTGTGTTTGGAAAAGGCAACCATGAAATCTCTTACCTTGATCATTGTGGTACAACTCCTCTCTGGCTATCACTTTTGCATGTAACTGATAATCCATAGACCAAGGTTTCTTAGAACTTCAAGACAAAATTATCATTTTTCTCATTTCTCATTTTTTTCTCATGTCTCTAACCCACCTGGGTGTTTGAAGGTTGCATTTGTATTTTCAGATGTGTTATGGAAGAAGCAGACAAGTGGTGAGAACTGTGAGGGTTCTGAATCCAAATATTTTTGAGTGTGAGAAGCATTGAAGATTTATAGAACTAGAAAAAAATGATGTCCTGCATATATTTCTCAGCTTCCTCATCAGATTATAACATCTTAACAAGTCCTATAGGCTATCCAGATCTTTTTGCATCTCAGAGCTTCTCCTCCAACTACAGAATGTCTCTCTCTCACTTTTCCACCCTCTCCTCTGTCCCATCTCTCCTTTGTCTTCTGTAGGCAACTGATTCTTTGATCATGACTAGCCTAGAGATCAGTCCCATATGCTCCTTGCTTGCTCTTTCCTTAGTTTCTAATGCCTTAATTGTTTTTGTGGTCTTTCTGTGGTTCTAGGACTAAAAATCTCAAGAGAATTTAAAAAATTCCCTTAAAGACATCCTGTCTGTCTGCCTATGCTGAATGTTGAATGGTGTTTCTTCTAGAGAAAGATTTGTAGCCATGACTCTCCCATCTCCTTATCACAGACCATGAAAATCACTTGTACAGCTGTCTTCTAACCACGAGCACCACTTTCTGCGGTACCATGTCTGTTTTCACAGAACTATTCCTGGGACCTTTGATTCATCTCTAGTGCGATAGAGTGCATCAAAAAAGAGTTTATGCATTAGCTAATAACTGGTGATCAGATACATGAAATCAAATTGTGGTCTTACAAAGCAGTGAAATTATTATGGCTGACCTGTAGAGAGTGGAAGGGGGAAAAAAGGGACAGACTTTATCTATTATGGATTAACACATGTCTGTGGACACCAGCAAAGTAATTTTCAACCTCTGTCAGTAAGTACTGCTTTTCTGTTTATTGTGTCTTTAAGGAGAATGTCACCTGAAGATAAAACATGAGGCAGCTTTACTTATGCGAGATGAAACCTTTCATTTTCTGTTAAGACTCCAGAATTTGTAGGAAATAAAATGGCGGGCTACATTTTTTTGATGGATAGTGCCACATTTGGGATCAAAGGTAGATGAAGGATGTGGTTCAGAATTCAGTTACTGAACTGGGCAATTGTGATAACATCTTGAGGGTCTTCCTGTATCTTGTGGAATTATCTATGCAGCCAGGGAAGAAATGCTCTTCATCTCTTAAACCTGCTGCTGTAAAACAGACCTGATTCCCTGGGAGCTTCCTTGTTTTGATGAAGATCTAACATAAGATTAGATCTCCAAGTGTTTACCAGATAGTAACAGCTACTGAGAGTGTTTTATAGGATCCAGACCATTTTAAGTTAGTTGATTTTTAGTCAGATTGAGTCTCTTACTACACTTACAAAAGAATGACACAGTACTACAAAACTCAACTGTGTAGCAAACTGGAAAACACTTGATAGCATACATAATAAATCCCATGATGTTTCCACCACTGTGCAAGATTATTTGAAGAATTACTCCTCTCATCCCTTGAAGTGGTTTGCGGTGTGTTTGCTGTGATGTAGGAAGTTGTTTAACCAATGAGCTGGTTATATCCTCAGGCATTTGGGTCTGAATGAACAGAGGGCAAAATTCTCTTTGTTGAGTCCAGATAATCTAGCCAAGTTAAGGGCCTCAGCTGTGGAGCACGGCATATTCTGATCATGAGGACTCTGACATGGCAAAGTCAAGAGAGGATATGTTTGGGTCAGTGTAGTATCATTTGGCACAAAGTGAGAAAGTGAAATATCACTCATAAGGTATCACCAAGAAAGGATTGTGCATAATGCGACTTGGACAATGAGGCGCAAGGCAAAAGAGAAAGATACCATTAGGAATAAGCCAGTCAGCATGAAAAAAAAGATCAATAAAGCCTGAGGCATGGTGGAAACATAATATGGAAGACAATACTGGTCCTCAAAGCAGTTAGCACAGATGAACTTAGCAAGTCAGCATCTCTGAAGAAATCCCTAATTGTCTTAATTTGCAACAACAACAAAATTATTTTAATAATCAAAGAACTACTTGAGCCAGTCTTAGCATTGATCAATAGCTGTGTAACTACTACACAAAATGCAAAGTCAAATATTAGCAGTCTCTGCATAGCCTTACTCGTGACAGACCACGCAAATATTCTCCAATTTGCTTTTAATGGAGGATATCCTACTGTTTAGTGCAACATTTCACGGTTTAATATAGATGAATCTCCTCCCTTTCTGTCTTAGAGGTAAGGTGACCTATTGATCTTAAAAGTGCAGCCACTGAAATTTGTTTTCACTGTAGAGTTTGCAAGATACGTGGATCATGCTGACAAGCAGGAGCTGTCATTTTTTGTCTCCTAAGTATGAATCCTTTTCCAAAATTGCCTGTCACTGATGATTCAGGACAAAGCAACAGCCTTAGTAGTTGCAATGTAACTACAGTCACCTGGATGTCAAGAGTGACCCTTTATGACAGTGTTTTGCTCTGCAAATAAATATCCACTATGCTGACAATTTATAAGGTAGCAAGTAGTCATCCAGAAATACTGACTGCTCACTACTTAGCCAAAGACTCTGTAACTGCGTTTGCTGGGGATTGTCATTGTTTTAGTGTAAGTATTCTCAAGGTTAATCTTGGCATAGCCATAACAACAACTGTGTTTTAAACCCAGTCTCTGAGTTGTTTATTGCCTACTTTCATAAAAAACAAAGTTCCATAGCCAAGAAAACAACACGCTTTGGAATTTAGGCAGCTTTCTGTAGACACCAGCCCTGCTCTTTCCTACGACACTTGAGCTCTCGTGGTTGAAGGTAAAGTTTAGTGTCTGTGCCTTCAGCTCAGCTGTGAACAGCAGTTAACTATCATTTCACTTCCCCTTTGCTTTGCCTTCAGATACAGGCAGAATGCTCCTCACATTGACACAGATCACAGAGTCTCTGTCAGAACTGATAAACTCAGCATCCAAACCCCTCCTGAGCCATAAGGAATGGCATACAAGCCTGTTGGTCCTGTTGGCTGATCTCTAAGAATAGCTGCACCAGTGTCCCTCTTCTGCAGCTATACTCTTATTAAAGACATGCTCAATCACAGGAAAGATGAATCTTCCTGAAGGGTGCATGATAGCATTTCCCCTGACAGGTCTTGTTCTCTACGCATATTTTTGATTTAGTGGCTGTTCTCTATCAAACTCTGTTTCAGAGTATTCTGAGTTATCTGGTATTCTGACCTGGACTTCCAAGAGGGATGAGTAGGAATGTGACAGCATTCTGCTTTCACTGGGGGAAAAATGGAGGAAAAGAGTGTGTATGCTACTTTGTCCTACTTGCAGCTTTTCTTCATTTAGTTATAATTAAACTTTTCTTCATTGAGTTGTAACTAACTTACAGGTGTTAATTTGCCACTTTTTGGACTGGGCTTATATTTGAGGAAATACTAAAGTAATACGAGCCTGAGCCTCTGACCCCATCCCATCAACCAAAAAAACCCCTAGCTGGTCTAGTCTAGTCTAGTCTAGCTGTTCATGCTGTTCCTCTGCTTTTTTACTTGGACTGCTGATAGGTCACCTCATGGCTTCCCACTCCCACTGCAAGCATGTCTCAGCATTATAACACCAGACAGAGCGGGATGGCATAGAGGGACAACTGAGAACAAGGTGATGTGTTATCTTCTCTTCATGGCCTGTCTTGTGTGCAGATAATAAATGGAAAAATACTGGACTCATAAAAATTATGAAGACACTGGGTGAAATCCATTTCTTGTTACACAAAGGACTGTGTATTATGAAACCCAAAAATGGAGGCCAGTGAAATTCTTCTTCTGAAAGTTCTCAGAAGACCAGGGAATTAATATTTTGTCTTTGGTATACCTGTTTTCCTGATCAATGACTGGCAATACCATTGGACCATTCTGATGGTGACAGGGCCACCATCAGAATAGAGCACCTATGTGTTTGTCCCTCTTTCTCTCTGTAGTCAGAATACGTGTGGGTGTATCTGTCACATCCCTGCACATTAACAGGATATCAGAATTCTTTCTGTGTTTAAACTGATAAAATTCCCTCTGATGCAGTTTGTAAACTGGTCTCTTCCAAAAGGCTAGTCTGAAAATATCTTCAAAGTCTTTCCTTTAGGATGATGCAACCTTGTGTCATCGGGAGTACAAGAGCACCCACAGAAGCCAGCTTTGCAAAATAATTCTTACAAATTCCTGAAAGGCTCCCAAAAACTGAAATTATTTGCTTAGATCTGTGCTGGGAGAAGTACACTAGTGCAGCTCCCTGGAAAGCCCATCTTAATGCTGTTTATGCTTCAGTCCTTTCTAAAGACTTAAAAATATTGTTCACACTTCTTTGCTGACCATTAGAGAATTGCTAGGTAGTCAGCAGAGCTCAAATATTTTTTCAGGAGTTGGAATTAATCATGGTTTATTAACACTGCAACATTGTCTCCTGCTGGCCATTGGCAGAAACAGAGTCAATTCTTTGGTGTGCCAAATCCCACCAGATCCCAGCCCATTTCCCTGCATTTTAAGAACATGCTAGAAGTGAATTCCCTTGAACTTACAATCAAAAGGAAGTATTTGCCAAGGAATACCCTCTCTTCCTTCATATCTACATGGTGCTTTAATGATGCAGCAGTGACAAGGAGGTGAATGGTTTTTGTGGTTTTGGGGGTTTTTGGCTACTCATATAGACCATTTTGCTTTCATGTTTGACCAGAGGACAGGAAGGAAATAAGATTTATTTTTAGCCTGCTTCTTCCAATGTAATAATTGGTGGCTGTGACAAGCTCCCTGGGGAGCCTTAAGTTTGAGCATCTGCTCCCCACAATCTTTTCACAGAGACAGCCAGAGAGCCTCCTTGGTTACTGTCATCCTCCAGAAGACACTTATGCATCTCCAGACTCGTGTGGTCCGGAACTAAGATTTCTGCTTGTTTCCTCCAAAAGAAAGCAGGAATGTCGAAATGGCCCAAAGTGCTTTAAATACTCGAGCAGAACTGCTGTTTAATTGGGGTGCCTGTGCACTACAGCTTAACTTATATTCTATATACTTGAGTAATAAGTGTATTTTCAGTACTCATCTAGCTTGGAATTATTCTTAACTCATTATTTTAAGGTAAATGCAAATAAAATTTTTCAGAGAAGGTGATGTCATTACAAACATTAGTGACTCTCGCTTGAGACCTCCAAGGTCATAAAATAATGACAAAAGACTCGATAACAGGGTGACTAATCCTGATTGCTTTCTTTCCTAAACATATTTGAGCAATGAGTAAAAAAATCTGCAACACTTCCGTTCTTTTCTTCATATCTTAGGCAAAATTTAAAAACTAGAAAAAAAGAAGATGGCTTTCTTGAGTGCTATTTTGACATTGCATTTATTCTGTGTTTCTTTCATTTATCAGGACTGACATTGTTCAGAACTGGGAGATCCATGCCTTGGTCTCAGAGTGACAGGTTGTGTTTTATCTTTTACTGCATGGTGAAATTATGCAATTGTTTTAGAGAGAATATAAATGTAGAGGTAGAATAAAAGGGCCCGGGGGGCCAAATTCTGTGCAGACTAACACCTGTTTGCCTTAGAGATTTAAATTAAGATAGAATTTCTTTCTTGTGCTAAATCCATCTCTCTTATGTGCAAGAAACTTTCACTTAAGCAATTTTGAGTTATGCAGATCTAGCAAAACAAAATATGGCTTTTTTGAGAGGAAGTGCCAAGTTTTATTTAATTTGAAACCCCACTGACTTCATTTGTGCTATACAAGTAAAGGAAAGCATTTTTAAACCCAGAAACTTATTGGTGAATTCATTATGATTTGGAATACTTACACACTGTCACTTGTTCTTCCAAAGGAAGACTCTTTCAACCACTTCACCAAAAAGTAATTCAATGGGTTAAGGCTATAAAGTGCTGAGCTTTAAAATCCTTCCTGCTGCTGTGAAGAATAAAATCAGAAGAGGAAGTTCTATCTAAACCAGAAGTGATGGTGGACTGAGTTTACTTGAAATAAAGTGGGAAGGATGAATTTATATCTTATGTTCAGAGAGTTCTCTGAACTAAAGTATTGGAAAAGGGCCTAGTGGGGCCTTCTCAGACATCCTTTCAAACTGAAGTAAGTCGAGTCATTGCAAAACAAGGCTGAAACAAAATGTTAAATGACTGAGATTAAAAGAATCTGATCAGTGTTCAGTATCCATGAAATCTAGCCTCTAATCTTGAAACATTGGTCCTATGCACTCTAGGCTTTTGCAGAAAAACTGGATTCCCACATTCCCTTTAAAGTTACTGTCATCTTAAAAGCTATCAAAAAAGTTGTAGTGACGTGCTGAAAATAATTAATGCTCTCCTCTTTCTAAAGGCTGGTTGATCCACCAGGTACTTAAGTAACACAGGCAAAGTGCTGGTAACACATGCTGGTAACATGCACATCTGCTGCTAGGTATACTCTTAGGAAATTATTTGGCTTGATTAAAGAGTTTTCAGCCATATTTCAACAGCTACTGAAAGTCTGGGAAGGGGAGATGACTTTCTAAGTAGTTTAAATGAAGGGATTAGGCTGTGAAGATTTGCCCATCTCCTAAAGACAGACAATAAGGTAAAATGGATGTGAGAGAAAATGATATTGCATTATTATTTTATTTATTTATTAACTGTATTAAATCTTGCTCCCCAACCTGTGTGTGTTATAGGAGCTATTAGCAAGTGTTGAGTTCAGTACATACATTTGGTAGCCAGTGATTGGTGTCCTGTAGCTATTTAGGATAAATACAGTAGCTCCAGTAAGCTTTACCTAATTACGTGTACCTGGGACTTTTTCTGAAGCAGATGAACAGTGAAACAGCATTCTGTAGGAGAAATATGATCAATCTACTGGGCAGTGTTTTTGGTTCTGGACTCTGAACTGCAGCTTGTATCACATCAGACTGTAACTTGCTTTCATAAACATGGTTGTCCTCTTGTCCAAATCAGCACTAGCAAGAAAGGAAGGAATGGATGTGATTTTTACGGTCGTGATTGCAATATGCCTTCTGAAAAGGAAAGGTATACACACAGCTAAACTATGCTTTCACTTCTCCAAATTCTAAAGTCTTCCCAAAGGCTTTCCCAATTGCTTGGGAGGCCACCCAGGCCTCTGGGCAGCATGGGAATGGCAGGCAAGTGGGCAAGGTTTCCAACCAAAAAGGCAACGTTCACAATGCTTGTGATAACGTGACTGTTCCAAATCATCCAGCCCATTGTTTGAAATTCTTAAATTGGTTTGTAGAACTTGTACTGAAAGATAATTTATCCCTGAGAGCTCAATGGAAGAGAAGTTGCTTTGCTGTAGTTTTTTCTTTGCAGATCAGTTCTGAGGAAAAAAAAAAAAAAGCCTCCTAGTTGAACAACATTGCTAAAATTATTTTCTATTTTGAGCATGTGTTTAAGCTAATTCTTTTGTTCCATTCAGAGCTCATCCGGTGATGCAGCGTTCCCTTTTTTAGTTCTCAGAATTGTTGCCCATAGCTAATCTATGCTCATATCTAAGCCTTTAGTGTTTATACCCTCTTTATGTGGACATCTCCGATTTTAGCCAAGTGGACTGGACTTTGTGAAGCTCTCAGTGAATGGAGTGAACAAAACTCTGATGACAAGACATCTCATAGGACCTGCAGCTAGCAGGAAAGCATGAATAATGAAAGAAAGAGTATACAACCTCATCTCTGGCCTAATTTATGTTATACTCCTGCAGTGGTTTGGACCTCTGCATAAGGACAAACAAATCCTCAGATCCTTCTAAATTTTCCTTATACCCCTTAAAAGAACATTCTGCTCCTTTCACAGTGAGTGGCCAGCGTCATCCTCAAATTGCTGTGATCTGGATAGATTCTTATGCCTAAAAGATAAAAAATTATTTAAGAAAAAAAAAAAGTTCTTTTTTGTTGTTGTTTTTTTTTTTTTGTTTTGGGCTAGATTCTTTTAGATGGCTTCAGCGCCTACTCACATTCCATGTATTATGTAAGGTCAGTGCTTAAAATTACCTTTCCAGAAAATACTTTAATTTCTCCACTGCTTTGTACCATCCCACTGTTCCAGCCTGTGTGGCCTTAGCTCCCAGCTACATCCTACCCCATTTCAGCATTTCTCCCACTTACTACACTGTCATCTAAAAATAAAAGATGGAAAAAACCCTCTGGATTGTGACTACTTTACTGTTATCTCCAGGCATCGACTTGCTTCCTATCCTGCCTAAGTGGCAGCATGCAGCGACAAAATCTCAGCTTTTAGGAACAAGTAAAACAAATCTATGCTTCAAGGAAGGAAAAGGTCTTTGTTTTGGAATCACTGAAAAGTTTGATGGAAGTGAAAGGGTCCTTCTAGTTTTCTAGTCCTTATGATTTTGCTGTATGAGCATAATACTACAGGAATCTGTAAAAAAGCAAATAATATTATACCAGCCATCCATTATCTCATGTATTGCGAATTCTCCACAACTCTTGGAATTTCCCAGTAAATCTTTAAGTCAGCTGGAGCTATTTCCAAAGTACAGCAGCCTGTCCCTTAATCAGTCCCCATAAGTCTTGGAGGCTTTTATATTTCCCCAATTTCTAAGTGTTTTTAATTGGTCATTGAAGCACCTTTGTAGAACCATGAAACATCCAACCCCTGCTGGGCAGGCAAGTGACTTGGAGTATCCAAGGATCCACCACAAGTAGGAAGGTACACTCTGTTTTAGCAGTACTGACAGCCTCAAACCTTTTGCCTCAGAGACTAGGTGCAACTCAGATAGCTGGGTGCACAATCCTAGTCCATGCTCAATGTGTTTTGGGCTGGGACAGGTGGTGGGAACAGTGTCAGCTATTCCTATGAGTGCTCTTCTGTTGGCAAAGGGCATGCTGTCATTCCTCTTATTCTGTGGTGTCTTATAATACCCTGAAATGCTGCAAAGCTGTCCTCCCTGGATGGGCTTCCAAATAGCTTGCTATGGTCTTCTTGTTATATCTCTTGCCAGTTGAGACCTACATCAGTAATTTTTTTTACTGGTCCTGTCAATTGTTACGTATTTATAAGAATAGTCTTAGAAAAATGTAAAAGTACTCAGTGCTTAAGGTAAGCCCTTTGGAAATGGATCAGGTTCTTATGGTAAGGATAAGAGTAAAAAGAAGGGATCAATCCAGTCTCCCTGTCTAAAGGTTCTGTTTTTAGTACTAATGCCATTTACCAAGTGATGCCTTAGGGAACATTGTACTCATATTGTGAAAAGCAATGGCTTATGCTAGACACAGCACTCCACATGCTCATTATGACACAGCCTTTTCTGTTATTGAATGTTGTTAAAATAAGCAAAGAAATTGAGACTACACATCTGCAACATCATGAAAGATACAGAGGAAATGCAGAACTGAAGAATCAGATGAATCTTTGTAATAGATATGTACGCAAAAAGATATTTTTTCTTTAGTACATAATGACTACATATGTATATATAGTAAATACATGACAAAAAGGCTCAAAAGTGGATATATTCCAAATCCCATGCTTTAGAAATAGATGAACTTGGAAATTTTTTAAAACTCCCAGAGAAGTTTCAACAGTATTAACACTCAGTAGGAGCACTTGGAGAAGCAGAAACGATAGTCAAGTGCCTGAAAAGGATCTCTGCATGATATCCTGAAATAAGCACAGTATCTTAATACTGCCATCTATTTGTATGCACATAATTAGATATCTATACATGGAACTAAGAAAATAGGCCCCTATATGATTGAGAAGTGACCTTTTTCTTTCCTTCTTATAGGTTTTAGACTGCAGTTACTTCAAATTTACTGTAAATGACTGTGAACTATTACTTAACATTCACAGACTGTACCCATTCATCTCCTCAATCTGCTTGGGCTGATGCTGTCAGCTGCCATTGCTTTTATGCCCACTGTAGATACTACAAAGATATTTCACTCTCCAGGAAATAGTTCTGTTTTGGATCTCTAAGAGGTAGAAAAAAGCTTTTACAACAGTTACTGACATCTGTTTCAGCATGTCCATAATATCTAGCCTCATAGAATTTCTACTTTTACCAGTGAAGATATTATTTTAAAATTTCCTCCTTTACTAGTGAGGACATTTTTTAAAAATATAGATAAATTTGAGAACACAGCAACTTTCCTACAATAGGGAAAATATTCTGCATGTTTTCATCTTTTTGTCAGGCTCAATAAATTGAAGATGAATATAAATCATAGCTTTTACCCCAGGAAAGATTCCTTCCAACTTTGAACAAAGCCAAATCAGAGTATTTAAAAAAATAATAATATTCAGGGCACATATTGACAAAACCAGAAATTTATATCATGTAAAGGCAGTGCTCAGAAAACTTATAGAAATGCTAAAACAAGACCATAAAATATTTGAATTTGAAAATGTATGAAATTATCCCTCCCCATGGTGCTGTTTCATTTTGTTTGTTTTTATTGTTGATTTTTTGTTTTGTTTTCTTCTTTTTTCTTTCAGAAAAAGGAGACACCTCGACTTTTTTTTTTTTTTTTTTTTTTTTTTTTTTTTTTTTTTTTTTTTTTTTCTTTATTCCTGGTAGAATCTGGAGGCAGAAAAAAATAAAATATATCCTGCATCAGAATGTTTATTTGCACATCTTGCTGCCTCCTTCCTCCTTAATTTAATGTGTGAATTTTTGATAATTTTCTGCTGTACTGCTCATCACTGGAAATTTTGTGAGCAGGTGAAATGTGCTCTTCTCAGGTGTGCCTGTTTTGGTCACCTGCCCCTTAGAATACACTTTAACAAACCATTTATTTTGTGGAGATAAATAGATAGCCTAAGCAAACCCCCAAGGCCAGACCTGGGATCCAATCAATGGGAAGGCTCCCACTGACTTCAATGGAAGGGAATGGAACATCACTTCAGTGAACCTCTAAGATTCAGGTAGTTTAGATAGCTCTCTTCCTCCAGCTGCACCACTGCTGAGCCCACCTCTGGATACACCAGCAGTGGCCATACTCAGGCTTTGCATGAAGCGCTTCAGAAATATCTTACTGGGGGACACAGAAGAATTTCCCAACAGCTGAACCCTAAGGGCAAAAGAAAATTGTGGTTTTGAGGAAATTGTGTCTAAGGAAACAGCTGATGGCAGGGTGTGATCCTCTTTTCCTGAAGCCAATGGATCTTCTGTCATTTGCTTCAAGGGATGCAGGACCAAACAGGCGGACCATGAGTTGGAGTTTGGTCCTTGTGCTGATCCATTGGTTTCTAAGACTTACATGATGACTGATGGGGAGCTCCTCTCATGAAGGGACAGTGCAGAGTGGCTCTTTGTGCTCTCCCAGCATACCTTTGTCTGTCTGTTCCTCTTTGCTCTGTCTCTTTCTAGCTGACACAGTCTCCCTGTGGTGGGTGTTCACACTTTTCTTCCAGGTCTTAACCCCTGCCTATCCACAGGGTGCAGAGAGAGGATGCAGAGCTCCGTGGATGGGTGATGCAGGGCAGGCAGAGCAGGCTGTGCTGACAGCCTCCCCAGGGCCTGCTCCTTCACTCGTGTGCCACAGCTTCACTGGCTCTCTTGTACAAGAGCTTCCTCCTCTCTTTCATTTGGGACTGTTCTCAGCAATAGAGCTATGAAAATGCCCGCTGATGGTATCTTGTAACAGAATAGATTAGCATGTCTTCCATACACAAAAGTAGTCATATTTAATAAACGCATTTTAATTTCAGACTCATCCTCTAGTTCAGAAAAATATTACCAGGGTTTTTGACAGCATCAAGTACTGTTTGAACTCTTATTTAGAAGAATAAAGCAATATAAACATGCAAACATGAAGAGGCAAATAGTTGTCATTTGCCCTGTCAGAAAACACTACAGGTAAGCAATCACAGTGGCAAAATGTGGCTGAGTCTAGAAACCCCTCTTTGTATTCAGTGTGATCTGTTTAGGAAGAGGTTTCAAATACTTACTTCAAATACATCCTCCTAGCCTGTTTAGGGTTTGATTTTTGTTATACTTTTTTTTTTTTTTTTTTTTTTTTTTTTTTTTTTTTTTGTGAAATGACGAAGATCTCAGCCACACACTCGGCTTTCTCTTGGTGCCGGTGGTATCACTGCTAATTTCAGGCTCTAGCATGGTAACGTCACTTCTGCATGGTTCCAGGAGAGCTGAAGTAAACACTCCCATGCAGTGCTCTGAGAGCCCACATACAGTGGCTCATGCTTGTTCTGCCAACAGAGCTGTTTCATCCCAGACACTATATTGTCTGCATAAATAAACTGTAACAAGAATTCATACACCAGCAATTCGTCAGAGATTTTATTTCTATTTTTGCAGCTTGCTGTAATTATTTCCTCATAGGGAAGCTGATTCTGCTTATATGGACTTTTCTTGAGATGGAGCATCTTTTCTATACTTTTTCTTTTACTTGTTATAAAGAAAGATTATTCATCTCTAAATTTATAGCATCTAGACATGTTCCCACTTGCAGCACCCAGACAGACAGTTATTCAGTTAGCTCTTCTCAACACCCATTTTGAAAAAAAATAAGAACTAATATTTTCTTTTTGAAAACTACCAGTCTTTCTTTTACATCAACAGCTTTTTGATCTTATGACGTTACAAATCCGTATTTTTCTTGCTGAATTCCAAGAGCTTTTCTGAACTTGTTTATTCTCCTGTGCAAATGCTACCACATAAACCTGTTTGTGATGGGTGTAATAAATGCCTAGAAAATAAAATATGCATTTAATTAGTCAAATTAAGAAGTAGCTTTTAACATGAACATACATAAATGCATGTATTTTCAATTAATAGAACCCTATAAAACTCATGTGATCAAGCTTGCCTCTGGGCTTTGCTTTCAGACTTTATAAAATTAATCCGTGGTGATAATTTCTGGAAGCTAAATTGCTCCTCACTGACAAGCTGATGCTGCACATCTTTGAGGCGTTTTCTGTGTGGGGAAGATGAAAGTTCTGAGTTGAAGGGGGGAATGTGCCAAGGTCTGGTTTTCTTGTGCACTATGATTTTCCAGCTCACTGTTCTGGTGGAAGGCGTAAGAGATTGCTGGTAATACATAGGGGTGTGAAAAGGCTCATGACAGTGGGAGGAAGTAAGTGAAGTAGGAGGTTCTCATTGCATCAGGTCTGACCAGGTCTAAATCTGTCCTCTGACTTCTCTGCATGTTCAGCATGTAGTACTTGCACTCATGTTTGTTCCTGTCATCAGGGGAAGAGCGATGGCCCTCAGCTCTGCTATCCCTGTTTGCCACGGAGCCTCTGTTGCATTCCCGACACGAGGCCAGCCCAGGGTTAAGTTCAGGTGGCTCCATGGCATGACATGAGCCTTTCTGGCACACAACTGACATGGAGGTGGGCAGCATAATGGCATCCCTGAGGATGAACACTGAGCTCCTCACTGAGGAGGGCCAGTCAGCATGTCAGGGTCAGAAGGGCAGTTAAGGACAAGCCCTCCAAGTGACACAGCTTGGGCTGCAGTGAAGGGTACATGGAGCCCCCAGCCAAGAGGAAAGGCCCAGAGGCCAGAGTCAGTGTGGCATGTTGGTGTGCCCAGGGCCCCAGCACCTGTCAGTGGTGCTCAGCTGGGAGCATGAACTTGAGTTCTTGACCATGAAGGAGGAGCTTGTGAGATGAAAGAGGGAATACAGGTCTTGAGTTCATGACCTCACATACCGTTGACTGAAGTTAAGTCTTTGAGTTGTTGGATCTCAAGTCTTTGGTATTAAGCCTATGGGTCACTGTGGGGAAACCAGAATTTTTTGAAACCAGGCACAGTACCTTTGCTCAGGTCCACCAGGTCACTGGTGTTTGCTAGGTTCTACCTTGTGGTCAGTAAGCCCATCTCTTCCAGGGAGCCTGGTGCTGTCTTCACAGGCCATCTCCATCATCCATGACTTTATCAGATCCCTGGCTACCAATACCTGAGTCTTGACTTTCACCTTCTTCCTACAATGACCAATCTACTTAAATGCATTTGGGAAAAAAAGGACAGAAAAAGAGGAAAAAAAAAAAGAGAAATATGAAAATGGAAAGGGAAGAAAATTATCATGGAAACAAGTATCTCAGTTTCCTCCTGCTAGACACTAACAAAAAGCTTTTGAAGTGTTAGACCACATATTTTCAGATGGGATCACTTTGCTAAAACTGCTGATCACCTGCTTTCAGCTGTGAGGTTGACTCTTATGCTAAATGCCTGCTCTGCCAAATCCATCGTCAAGGCAAAATACTTCACCTGCTGTAATTAAATCTCATGATTTTTTAAGCTTGTCTCCTGATTTTTGGAGCCTGACTCATGGTTTCTGTGGAAAACTTAGGCTTGGCAAAAGCTGAAAGCAGTGGGAGTATTTGCAGCTTGAAGGCACTGTTCAGCGAGAGGAAGGGTGGAGGAATCTGCCCCTCAGCAATTAGTAGACTCGCTTTCTACGAAAGGACGTGTCATTTGGTGGGTTATTTTAGCATGCTGTACAGATGCAGATTATTTTTTAGAATTTTTAATTGGTGATACCATAGCAACTTTATACAATGAAAAACAGTCCAGGCCAGATTGTGCCTGACAACCACCCGCCTGTTTGGGGGTGGCAGAAAGCTGTACCGACCCAGAAGGACTTTGAGAAGCTCTTAGTGCTCTGAGTCCTAGTGAGGAAGGCTGTCAGAGAGGTGAAATGGGCTCCCAACCCCACAGTTAGAGGGGACAGGTCCAGTGCCTTGTCACCTACAGTCTTCTCCTCAACATTTTCGACTGAACACAATGTTACAGTTAGATCCCTGAGATGTCAGAAAATTATTTAAGATTCAGGGCTCTGATAGATTTTTGCCCTCTATGAATCAAAGGTGGGAGAGAGTCTGAAGAAGTAGTGCAGGGCAGAAATACATGTAACAGATAGTGTCTAGGCCTAGTGATTCTGCAGCACTCAATAGTTTCTTTCAGTGATCAATGGGAACTAGGCTTTTTCTCTGCATTGATCTTAAGCATTCCCTACCTTCTGGTGAAAAAAAATCTGGATAGGATATGGTCAGTGCTGGCCCCTCTTCCCTTGGTATCAGTTTTAGCAGTAACGGCAAGGAAGCGTGTCACATCACTACCTTGATGTAGGTGTTTTCTCCTTAGCCCTTTGGTGTTCTCTTCTTAGCTAAAGGACTGAATCTCATACCTCAGGTACACGTGGGTCTCAATAAAGAGATAAAGGGGCCATACTCAACTATCTGTAGTATTGTGCTCTCATGCACAAAGTCTTTGCCTTTCTGTCATGTCTAAGACATGTATATGTCTGTGTAGGTATATACATGACTGAGAAATTTTAAAGTCACTGAAAGGAATGGAATGGACAGTGCTGGAGTGGTTGAGTAGGCTAGGGATCACCATGAAGAGGTTGAAAGTGTGAGGTGGACAGTATCGATGTAAGTGTGAGTACGAAAGAGAAGGATCTTGACTAAAACATGGAGAATAGATGGATCATAAGAGCATTGTGGTTCCCAGCCCATCTAGGGAAGCTGGAGAGCAGACAATGACTTTAACTGAGAAACCCACTACACAGTAATGGGATAAAAGAGACTAGGGGAAGCATAGGGTCTTTCAGAGGAAAGTAAGATGTGATGCTCAAGGCCAGGTTGGATGCAACTCTGTGAAACCTGATTTAGTGGAAGGTGTCCATGCCCATGTTGGGGCAGTTGAACTAGATAGCCTTTAAAGGTCCCTTTCAACTCAATATATTCTATGATCCTGACACTGTGGTGTGCAGTTAGGACAAAAGAAGATCAAAGCAGTGCTGTGTATATACTGTATATTGTGGGCACGTATTGCAGCAAAAACAGTCTCTTAGTGAATGTAAAGTCTTTACCTAGAGACAAAATTCAACACATTATTAAATTGCACCAAATATGTGGAGAATGGTGACTACTGGGAAGGAATATAGTAACAAGAGAGATCGATATTTTACAAATTGTGCAGAAGCTTGAATGCAAAGAACTGAGACTGATCCAGGTAGTGAAGACATGAGGGAAGTCTCCCAAGAGAAGCTTTTAAAAACCTGACATCATAGATTTCCCCCTTTATGTGTGGAAGGAAAATGAGAGACATGGAAAGAAAGTAATTTACCTTGATGACATCAGACTTCCTTTTGCAAGGCCTCCATCAGCCCTCTGTTGAACATAAATATGTGTGTGGGAAGGGGGTTTGAAGGAAGAGCAAGTCCAACACTCGGGAGCTATCTGCTTCATTCCCAATGTAAATGCATAGAAATGCTAACATGGAGTATCACCGTGCTAAATACTCATTTTTAAATGTTTCCCGCCCTTGTGGATAGCCCTATGTCCTTGGTCATTCCCTAGAGATGTGCACAAATTGGCTTGAAAAATACAGAGGAATGCTGCTGAGTAGCCTTTTATTCAAACCACTTCCCATCAGATTTTCAATGGGAGAAAGAAATCTGACTGTGGGAAATAAAACATTTTTGAAGCTATGGGCAGAATTTATCCTGAGGTAATGCTATCACAGTAGAAAAACACCTGAAAATATCCCCAGGAATTTTTTAATAACAATTTCTTAATGGATTGCTTCTTTGAAGATGGAAGAACATGCTGTGTCTGTGTATATGTATGTTATTATTCATCTATAGGAATTTATCATTAATTAACAATTTAAAGAAATCTACCAAACACTAATTGGATGTATTTTTATATGTTCTGCTGCCTATGAAAGTGAATTTCTGCATTTTGAATAGTGGTCTATGAATCATGGAAGTGTTTCTTTTTTAATTAGGGAGATATGAAATACTGGTCCTGATTTTGCCAATGTGGCCAATGAATACATCCTTCCTAGAACATCACAATTTAAAACATTTGTGGTGGTCACCTATTTTTCAGAATGCATTCATGATAAGAAGCTGAGTTTTTCACTCAAAATTAATTTTTCTTTCTTAAATGAGATGCTGAATAGGAAATTAAGCCAAAGCTTATATATTTACTTCTTCATAATGCTGTGCTCCCTAAATCCCTTTTCTACTTTATTAAACCATAGATACCTGTTCCCCTTCCCAAGTAATCTCAGTTTGGTTGAAATCTTTATATCAGTTTATGATAACAGATTATGGTAACAGAATGTTACCGTTTTTTGAAGAACCATATCACTTCATCTTTCATAAATACTAATTAAACAACTCAGGCTTACGTCAGTGCCAAGATTCATGTCAGCAGTTAGTGCAACTTGTTATTGTAAGATTAGTTCTGACACATTCCTTCCAGCACAGCAAGCAGTGGGATCCTGTGCAGCACTGGGAAGAAGTCATCTCTCTAGAGACTGCTGGTAGGTATCCAATAGGAAGGAAGGCTGCTTTCTTTAACAAGATTAAAAACTCTCTGCTGACATACTCCCTTACTGAATCATCCTGAACTGTAAGTCTCACCACGCAGAAGGAACGAGCTCACTCATCACCCAGGCTTCTCCCTTTACAGCACTCAGGCCCTTTGTGTTATAATGTCTGTGCACTGTGCCCGATGGGACTGGCTTCAGGAGCCTTCTCTGCTCTGGTCAGGGATCATTCACAGCTGCAATAATTGGCAATGATTTCTTGACTACAGGAACATCGAGTGAGGCTTACTCCTCTGAGCAATTTCTTGCTGTGAAAGAGATGTAAGGGAGAGAAGTGACCTTGTTCTGTCCAGCTGGCACATACACTGCTGATTCAGGGGCATTCCCTGGGCTCTGCTTGAAGGGGTGCTGGTGGTATTGTCACTGTCTAAATGTTACTGTTTGAGCTGAGCAACATGCAAACACTGGAATTTTAAGAGCTGTGTAATTTTAAGGCATCTCTTTAGTAGAGGTCATCCTCAAGAGAATTGTTTTCATTGTTCAGATTCACAGGTGTTAGGGTGCTTATTGTCTATAATTTCTTTTTACTCTGAATGCTTGTGAAGACGTAGAATATGGTGACAGGGAGACAGGGATAGACAGAGATAGACATGTTGAGTCTGCTTGCCCAGCAGTGCACTGTGGGTTCACAGAATACTGGTTAATATTGTGTCTGTTTCACAACAGGTTAAGACTCAGATTCTTCAGAATGGTGGAAGCATTTGGTGGTGTGTGCAGCTGGCACATGCAGTGGCCACGAATGTGTGGCAAATGCAGTAATAAGTAAACTTAAGGGATGGAATATATATCTGTTGGCCTGTGTTCCTAAAGTGATTCAGTGAGTAGGGCACTCACATGAAATTGGAGTTTAATCCCATTGCAATTCTGAAAACTTGGATCCTCACATGGACTGAGGCATAAACTAGCATTACTGTGTATGCTAGATAGTATTCCCTCTTTTTCTCTTTTTAATTTAATTTTTCCTAATCGGATACCATTTATTTTCAAAAAGGCACTGAATATCCTCAATCAGAAATTTATTAGGTACATAAGCCCTCTTTATCCTCCTGTTGCTGCTCTGACTTAAAGTGAGTACATGAAGCGTTGCTCTCAGTTTGGGTAAAGACAAGTTCAGATCTCAGCATTAATGTGAAGAAGAAAATCATCATGACCCAAAGTGCTCTGACTGAACCAGGAATTTCATCATATTATACCATGCCAGAAGGTGCATTTACACCATGCAATCTGGAATCAAGTGATACTTGGAATCAAGTGTATAATTCAGAAACTGTCTTTGGCAATGTGTTTAAACACGTATTTGAAAATAAGCAGTTATGATCAAATGACAAGATATGTGTCTTTCAGGTGGTGTGTGTATGGTGCTCTTCTGAGCATGTTAGTGCATGGAAAAGAGTTCCACGGAAAAGAGTTATAAACATGAGACATGGCAGAACAATTTTCAGTTTCTTTCTGCATCAGAACAATTTTCAGTTTCTGATTTTCAAGGGGGAAAGCAAAGCATGTTTACAGAAAGCAAAGCTATGTAGTGTGATGGTACTTTTTGGCTTTGTCACATGTGCTCCATGAATGACAGATTAATCTAAGCAGGGTCTTGTTTGAAGAACCTAAGCCTGCGCAACTGCTGAGGCTGAGCAAGGCTTGACCACAGAGATAGATGCAGGAAGGCTTTGAGTTCCCTAAACCTCCCAGACTGGAGGGTGCTTCTTAGCAACAGTTTATGAAATGAGCAGAGATACAGTGGTCCTGGCTGGGTGCATCAATCATCATCTTTGTCATTATCCATCCAAAATAGAGTGGTGTTGTGATATTCTCTGCTGGTTTTAAATCTGCAAGCATGGAACAAAGTCATGCCATAAACAAGTCCTCTTGTTTTTGGTTGTTTTTTTTTTTTTTCTGAAAAATGCTGAATGCCTACTCTGGAGACAACTTTCCATTATTAAATATATTAAATAGAGAAGAAAATATTTATTAAGGTTTTTATGAACTGCAAGGGACCACAGCTACTTAATGTGACTTTTTAAGGAAAGATCTTAAATATTGTCATAAAGGGCACCTGGACATTTGTTTTTTTAAGATAGAGAGAAATAATTTTAATCTATTTTAAGCTGATACTAAGACTCCAGTCAAGAACTCATACTGCATTGCACATGTGGGGCTGCATGTGGAGACAAAGGCAATTTAGGGAATATTTTTAAACTCTTTGAAAATTACTCAGAGATTTTAATGTGTTTGTTTCTTTCTCTGTTGATTTACTCTGAGGTCTGCATATTATAGCTTAGACAGCATGTCTTTACATGCAGGATAATATCCCAGAGACATGGGAGAGAGGTTGCTAAGAAAGGCTCTTATACTAAAGGGAAAGGGAATGGAAAATAGAAATTAGTCATATTAATATATAGGAAAGAGGTGGCAAAGTTAATGATGATGCAGACATTGTTGAGATGAAATTTGAAGTTTGTTCCTTCAGGCACTTTTGAATGTATAAATGTTTTGTGTAGAACATATGGAAGAAACAAAGCTTTATTTCTACTTGCATAAGTCAAAAACTATTGAGTTTATAGGAAAGGAAAAAGAAGAAAAGGAAAAAAAGGTAAGGAGAAAAGCAAATTTGGCTGAGATCAAGCATGAAAGATTTACATTCAGAAGAAATAATTTTGTTATGTTTTGGTAGAGTGTATTAGAAGGAGTTGTGAGTGACTGAGAAGGGGAATCTGAATGGGAACCAGAGCACTACCTTGACAGATAATCAACTACACATACACCCAGATATTTTTAATGCTTGTGAAGTTTAAAGAGTATATTTTATTCTGTCCTTATGCTTAAATTAACTGCATTTCTAAATACATAATATGCCTATACTGTAATGCTGGGGATGGTAAATCAGAGTGCTTTTTAAAGTGTGCCCCACTGTTTAGAATGTTCCTTATATTGATACATGACAGGTGTTCAGCTGAGTATTACTGAAAGCTGACAAAATAACTGGACTTCTACCGGAAGGAAAGAATTTGTTCTCTCCCCAGAGCAGAGATTGTTGTTAACTATTCCAGAACAGTAACTGTTAAAGCATTCAGTGTCAGAGATACTCTAATGAAGACAGAAGGTTTATATAGGCTTGGCTAGTCCCCATGGAAACAGCCTTTCTACTGGGTTACCATAGGAATCGTCAAAGCCTTTGTAAGCCTCCCTTAATAGCGCATATACGCTTTCCAGGCAGACTGGAATATCTGCTGGAGGATACACCTCCTGTTTTTAAATATAAATACAAACAGATTTTGTTTTGGAATGGCACTCATCTCTGTTTAACTAGCTCTGCTATTCTTTATGTTAGAGTTATATTAAACATTGGAGTCACCTGTGATACAGGAGAACGTCTGAGGGCTGGATGGGTTTATGAACAAGGCAAGCCATGGACGTTCGTGCCTGACCTGTGGGGGAGCCACCTGCAAAAATACCATTCCATACAGCACTTCTGGCACAGCCCAAAACGTGTCAAAACATTACCCTTCCACCTTCCTGTGGACATTGCAGAGCTCTAGTCAGTCTGAAGCTTTGCTGGACAAAAGTTATACAACAGAAAACAAACAAGCAAGTGGAGCCAAAGGAAACAAACAGAACACTCTGCTGAAAGCAACTAGCAGAAAGCAAGCCATGGGGTGACTTCAGCTCTCTAAGTCTTTCAAGACCGTTGCTGTTTTCACTTCTAAATAATGTTCCTTGAAGCCATTACCTGGGCACAGGATGAGTAGTTTCTTGGATAACTTATGAGGAATTGCATTTTCACACTCTTGATCCTGAGGCTTTGTAAGAACAGGGAAGTACAGTGGGGAGTTGCAGGTTGTGAGTGAACCATGCACCTACTTGCTGGTCTTGTCATTGTGAGCTTAATTTTATTCAAAGAACCTTTATAAATGAAAAAATATATATTTTTGGTTCTGTTTAAACTCCTGGGATTAACACAGTGCTCTCCATACAGGGGATTGATGTTAATAAGACTACTTGTTAAGGAAATCTAGCCAATATCTTCAGGGCTTTTAATTTTTCTAAACAAATGCTAGCTACAAGGCTTTCTACTGTAAAGCCAGACAGCATCATAATGCTTTTATATCCTACTTTCCAGTTGGCTAAATTTCATTATGCATTTTGGGCTTATAAATCAGTGGAGCTGAATTGAAGGATGTGGTCTTTACAGGACAACACTAGCAGAGAATTTGGCCCTCGAGTTCCAGTTACCAAGGTACCAGCTCCCATACATGTAAAGATCCCCATGAAAAGCAGTGGGACTACTTACATGTTTTGGTAAGGCATGCAGGCATTCCTTGCCTTTCCAGAGAAAGAATTCTTATTGGACAAAACAAAAGTTTTGGATTTAACCGAAAATGTATTTGTTTTAGAAAGGATAATTGGAACTACAGATGTGAAAACTGCTATGTATTGTGGTAAGTTTGCACAGATGGTATGGCAAGGCATACATCATGTATTACTCCTTTCCAAAGCTGGTAGAAAGGGAGTATATTTTTTCCAGGAAAATATTTGAATAAAGCCAGAAATATCTTTGCTTTCCCAAGTAACTGAGGTGCCACTATTAAGGACATTTTTGGACACCCTAGCCCAAAGATGATCTCTCTAGTTACCCAAAAGTAGGCAGTGAAAATCTAAGGATTGCAGTCATCCAGAAGCAATCACTGAGACAGAGATCTATTTACAGGGAAAGGGGATGAGGAAAAAAAAAAAAAAAGAAGAAGATTTGTGGAGGAGTTCATTAGGGATTCTTCTGTGCATTGATAATTTAAAGGCTGCTTTAACTGTCCTCTGCCAGTTATGAGTTGCTTTTACAGATAAGTTGACCCCATAGTTTTTGTTCCATTTTAGGAGCTGACAGAGGTGTCAAAGATGGTATCTGGAGCAGCAAGAGGGAGGATTATATTGGGTATGACAGTGTGAGTGCTCTCCAACCTGTTCTGCCACCAAAAATGTAGAATGCTTACTGTTTTTGGAGGTCTACCTCCCCATGCCATGGACTGTCTTGACAGAGACAAGGAATAGTTGCAGGAGTACCTGAAATGAAGGTCTAAAAATAAAGCCATGAGTAATTCATTGTATGGTTCAACTAGTCATGTGTCCACCAAATGGAACAATGCAGCTGTAATCTCAGGCATTTTGTTCTTTGACCATGAAAACAAAGAGGATG
This sequence comes from Brachypodius melanocephalos, assembly GCA_013398615.1. Lineage (NCBI taxonomy): Eukaryota > Metazoa > Chordata > Aves > Passeriformes > Pycnonotidae > Brachypodius > Brachypodius melanocephalos. The sequence goes on along the minus strand of VZSR01001854.1, from coordinate 2,714,197 downwards.
ATGTGGCCCACAGAACACACCTGCACTCACTATTATTACACTTTCCCTAAAAGGTCTTGTAAGAATTACTCTACCTGTAGGTTTTCTCTAAGAAGTGCACTCAGGATATAAACTGCCCCTGTTTACCCTGCTTGTTGCCACTAAAATATCCTTACTGGTTCACCCAGAGAACCTGTGGATGCCCCATCTCTGGAAATGGTCAAGGCCTGGTTGGTTGGGACCTGAATCAACATGGTCTAATGGAAGGTGTCCCTATCTATAGCAAGGGAGATTGGATCAGATGGTCTTTCAAGTCTCTTCCAACCCAAACCATTCTATGGTTCATGTTGCAGAAACCATCACTAAAGCTTTTTGCAGGTGAGAAATCCACCTGGCTTGTGATTTGTGTTTTGAGGTTTTGTGGCTGCCATTTTTTGTCAAGTATGTCAGGTTGTGAAGAAACTGCTGCACCCACTGCAGCCTTCCAACAAAATAGCCATTATGCTCTGTATGTTTTTATGTTTACGTAAGAAATCACTGACAATCAAATTGCATCCTTGAGCAAAACATGACGTGAACAATTTGCTTGGCCTGCAGGGCATGCACTACATCTGCTCCATTACTGAAGGTGCTAAAATGGGTGGGGTAGATTAAGCATATTTGGCAATTTTATGGTAAAAGGAGCTCATTCTAAACTCCACTTGTAGGCTAACTGCTGACAGATACACCATCAGCGGGAAGAAAATTTGGCATAGCATTAATCCTCTGATGTCTGTGCCTATCTGCCCCTGGTTCCACTTGTATTCCCACTCCTGTGTCTCCTGAGTTCTCTCTCTGGTGTGGGTTTTTTTGCAGCAGACGTTTCCATCCGTGGACCTTGTTTTCATTTCCTCATAATTACAGGTATACATATGCACCAGAGTGCATTACCTTTGTCTTTCTGATCTGGAGAACCACTTCTCCCTCTGGCCATTCTCAGGAACATATAAATATATTTACTTACACAGACACATCTGCTGTAAGTCCTGACCAGTGAAATCACCTCTCCTAGGCACCAGGAGTACCTATAACGAAGAAATAGATGATGACTTTTTCAGACAACTGGATGTTTTTTATCTTCACAAGCCCTGTTGCTCACAAGGGAACTTCAGCCACCACAATAACTTCTGGAGGGACAACAGAGAAGGGCACAAATGATCCAGTGGTTTGGGAGGTCTGTGGAGTGCAGTGGCAGTTTTCTAACCCGAGTGGTTAAGGAGATGACAAAAGGAGGCACTCCTCTGCACTTTGTACTTACAAACAAGAAAGAACTGGTTGAGGATGTAAATTTCAGGGAAGATTCTTCTCAGTGGTTCCCTGTGAAAAAAGAGATAATGGGCACAAATTGTAATACAAGAAACTCCCCATCTTTTTTTTTTTTTTTCTTTATTTTTTTACTGTGGGGATGGTCAATCACTTGGCGGTTGCCCAGAAAGTTTGTAGAATCTCCATCTTGGGAGGAATACAAAATCTAACTGGACAGAGCTGGGAGCAACCTCTCTACATGACTCTGCTTTGAGCCAGGGGGAAGCAGTAGAAAGACTCACATAAGAGAGAAGGAGAAAAAGGAAAATTTAGATTGTATTGGATTGAGCATAGCAGCAGAAGTAAATACATATCAATTTCAAAGTAAAAGCAGAAGGACAGTAAAATAGGGAAAATCAAGAATGTCCTAGCCTACTGTCTGTCCACCCTTTCTAAGCAATAAAATCCTAGATAGCAGTTCTTTCCCTGAGAAGGGGCCTGCCTAGGTGCAGTAATGTTCTGTTGTCCATGCTGTATCCTGTCAGCTGTAGATTCCTACCCTGCTCCTGCCGTGGTTCCTCTCATGCCATATGTGCTGCATGGGCTGCTAGGACTTGGTGCTTCTTCCCTGCTCCTCATCACCTCTCTCTTGCTTCGGAACTACTGTGAGCTTAGGGCCCCATGGTGGCATCTCCTCTCCTCAGCATGACCTGATGGCATTGTCCAGCTGTTCCCAGTATCTGCTGGACTGCAGAGGCACAGAGCAATCATGCATGGTGCAGCACTAGAGGAATGTACTCCCTTTTCTTCTGTGTCTGCACATATCTCTTTCAAACTTGTATGACAGTGCCTTTTTGCCGTCTCAAAATCTTAGTATTCTGCTAATGTTGGCTGGGTATGTCAGGCCTCAGCTGGTTTAATGTTCATGGATGCTTTTTAACTTGAGGGAGGACATGTCCTAAACAAAGAAAACCAAAAAACAGCTGAACATGATTATATCCCTGTTTGGAAAAGCCTGGGCAACCATCCCTAGGGTAACAAGGAAAGGAGGTCACTGAAGAAATACTGCAACCTACAGCAAGAATGGGAGAAGGGTTGAGGTAGGAGCTGTTGACAAGGAAAATGGAAGGCTTTTTAAAGGAAATTGTGTCAAGGAATTCTGCCCGTTTTTTCATAGGTGCCTTTCTGAAAAAAGCTAAAGCACTGCTACAGGAAAGGGCTCAGGATGACACCAGCAGTGGCAACCTGTGTGCCTAGGGGAAGTGATCAGTGTTAAATGCAGTTAAAGAAACTATATAGAGTTTTTCTTGCTGCAAATGAAAAGTTAATGCCAATTATAAGGTAGTAGAAAGGCAGGAAAGTAGCTTGTTTTAAAAGATTTAACACATGGAGTATAAGGTGAAAACTCTAACCCAGAGAGCAGCCCAGAACTGAGAGACAAAGTGGAGGAAAGTCTAAGATCTTTTCAGTTCATTCAGTTTTGCTTGTCTAAGCTATTTCAGCAGCTCAACAGCCTGTAGAGCAGCCTTAAGTGCAAATGTGCATAAGTCTTTAGTGATTTTTGTGGAAATGTTTGTGTGAATATCCTCACTAAAGGACCCATGCTTGAAAATCTTTGCTTCATTCAGTTAATGCCTATTTCTTAAAGTATTAAGAAATTACATATCAGGAATACCAAGAAAATAAAAGTGATGTGTGTGGCACGAGAGGAGGGACAGTTGAGGTGGAGGTCAGAGTCTGGTGTAAAGAGGCAGAGAACTGTGTGTACCAAAGGAGCTGTTGGATGGAACGGCGCCAGGAAAGACACTGGAGAATTTACGCTGTACAGACAAGGATGATCTTTCTTTCTGCCCACAGTTAGTCTGTTAACAGCTTGCAAGATCACAGTAGACATGAAGAAGAAATAATTTTAAAAGATCCCAGAAACGCTGAGTTGAAAGCGAGGAAGTGAATGTTTATGAGAAACATTTATGAGAATATTAACTGTTGGCAACGTAGGCATCCCTTTCAAGTTGAATGGGAGGAATAGGGTTTAAAATTATAAGGAACCCTTTAAAAATTCATGCCAAGATACAGCCTAATGGGAGCAACAGGGTACTGAAAAATATTTCTGAGAGTATTGGTTGCATCCTTGTTTCATGTGTGTAGAGTAAATTAAAAATGGTATTTTGTAGGAATGATAAAGAAGACATCAGGTGACAAATGCACTCACCAAATCTGTCAACAGTCACTTGTTTATTATTAGTTGGTCAAATAATGAAGCCCTAGTGAAATATTTTCTCAGGTTTTATTTCCTTTATTCTGGAAATATTGACTGAGTAAGAAAAATTGAAATAAGAAATAACTACTTATGGAAGAGTGCTTGCAGTCTGTCTGTATGGACATTATATTATCTGTATGGACTCTATAAATATACCTAGTGTATGGTGATTGGAAAATTTCTTTTCCAGAAAAGGAAAATATTGCTAAGAGCTGTAGAAGATACTGAAATTATCACTTCAACCTTTTTCTTGATTTTTCTTATACTGGTCTGTAGTAGTGGCATTACAGAATGGAGATTTAAGAGATAATGTTGGAAAAAGCAATGAAACTTCAGGTTATCCATTGTAAAAAAAATATGAAGAAGTTGAAACTATTTAGCTCCCATACTTCACAACAGAGCTAAAAACAGTCACTAAAGGCTACACTTTGTAGCCACCACTTTTTGTTGTAACTTGGTGTAAAATCTTTCTGTAAATGCTTAGTTTTCTAACATATTCAAGTTAACCTTTTGACTTAAATGTTTTAGGATCTGTGTTACTCATGTTGTATAAGAAATGGCTCTGATATACATAATTTATGTACATACATACTCCTGCACCCCTGCTGCAAAGGATTCTGTTGAGAGCCCCACCACCTAGGAAGCATTTCAAATGGCTTTTTAATTTCAGTAAATGGTGTCACTCTGTGTTGTTTAATAGATGGTTTCACTTGAGCATTTTGAATGATTCACACAGAAACTGGGTTCAAAGAATGAGAAATCAGAGATCATTTTGGTGTCAAAAATCAATTTCTTCTAAGTCTTGTATGTGCAAAGTATGTGAGTGAGCTTTGAGACTGAAATTATTGTCTTCTTCCTCCTGAGCAAAGATTAATAAAATGGATTTTAATTGGGGACTTGCTATCCATCTAAGTAGAAAAATGTGGGCAAATGGAGAAAAAAAAATCTAGAACTGAATTTTCTAAACTAGACTGATACCAATCATTGCAAATATAAACATTCACTGCCTCGATTTTTAGTTTATCAGCATTAAAGAAACACATTAAAAATTCATGTGCACTTCAGCATCTGGTAGCCTGTGTTTTTATATTTCAGAACAATATTCCTGACATTCAATCATAATAAAGCTACATTTCATATAACTGGTAGATATTTTGTGTCTTTACTGGTCTTGGATATGCATTATTGCATCCAATCCTATTATTTAGCACTAAAATATTATGGGCTGACTCTGATTTGTATTTCTGTTCCTTTTTAAGTGTCTGGTTGTGTAAAAGAGCTGCTGATTTGGCAGGGGCTTTCATAGATATGGCAGCCTTGATGAGTTCATATTGACTTAGAGTGCCCAATATGTGAATGATGCAGAACAAAAGACAGTGGTTCATTTACTGTCGTTTCCCACACTTGCCTGTGCTCATGCAATGTGGCTGTGAAACATTTTCATACACACAATAATGTGTTTTGCTTGCATTTTGCAGTCATCTTCCACATGTGTAAATGGAGCAACAGGTGTAAGATTCCGGTGTTTTCAAACTTTATCCCTTCCCACAGATGAAATTGTAAAACAGAATAGAAGATGAGAGTGTACATGCAGATAAGAAAATGTCTGTGCTTATGTTTTCTAAGATATTATGTATTAAAAATGCACACACATTTAACAAGCCCAGTCCTTTTGATATGAAGATGACTTTAGACAGAGAAAATTGTAGTTGTAGAAATACTATAGTATGCACTCAAATGCAGGCTTGGCATAGCACCACATAATAAATTAGCAAATGTTGTTCATAATGCTTATTGCAATTAGAGATTGGATTCAACTGCAGTGAGTGACACGACCAGCTGACATCAGGGGAAAATAAAAGCTCTTTTGTCAATACTCTTGTTTTCTATCTTGCTGCTTGTCATTATAAAGTCAATATTAAGTCAAAAATTTCTGTTTAATAGAATGCAAGATCATACGCCCAGTACCCAGCATTTTCTGAAACCTGTATCTCAGTTGTAAATGTGTGTTCACTGTATTGAGAATATTTACAAATAGTGGTCACCAATGTAATATTCAGTTCTTCCTGTCATATCTGTTCAGACCTGTAGATCTGTAGATGCTCTTCTGTTTGAATAAACTGGTGTAATTCATGAAAATTGCATATAACTGAGCCCAAACAACACAAGTTTTGCTTTACTTTCCTGTTTGGGTACAGTTGTGACTAAAGTTTTTTGCTTGTGCCAGTTCACTATGTGTAAATGATGTGTAAATATATGATGTATATGTATCCTCAGTCTTACTACTCCCGTGAGACTCTCTTTTCTGATATGGTCATAAAAACCCTAAAATTTCCCATCAACAAAGCATTTAAGACCACAGACAACTACAAAGTGAATCAGTTAAAGGGAGTCCCTGTGAGCATTTACCATTCAGTTTTCAAGAATTCTTTGCAGGAAATTTTGTGTCTTGGGGTAAAGGCAGAGATCTTTATAGCAAGTCACTGTACTGAAGGAAGTGGAGAGAAAAAAGAAGAATTTATGGCCATTTATTCTGGCCACATAAATTCTATGATGAGTTGAATGAAGAATTCTTGTCTATTTTAAAAACTTAATAAATCTGAAAAGACTAAAACAAAGCCAACAATAAGTTTCAAAAGTACATCACCTTTCAAATGCTAATGTGATTATGAGCACCAAGAGCAGCAAATCATGAAAATCGTGGTGAAATGTGTGATACTTTTACATGGTAACTGAAGCCTGATGCGAACCAAGAAGCTTACGTGGTAAATTCATATTCCTTGGTAAAACACTTTGGGACTGGTTTGGAACATTTTTAAAGGTAATGGTTTAAAAGAATCCCATGGTTTTTTGGTTTTTATTCCAAACAGGTTAGTTTTATGAAGTAAAAAACATCCAAATTCTTCCTCGTAAACATGCAATACTATTAAATGACCTATAAAAGGACTCGATTCTGCTTCCAGGTGTGGTCTGGAGCAAAACCAATGGATAAAAGATTGTCTCAGGGGAAGCACAAAGGGGAACCTATCCATTTGAGACATCCCTCTGAGAATGGTTCCTCTGCTTTTCCTCCTTATTCTGCCTCAGTGATATGACTATAGCAAGGCAATTCCACCTTAACAAGGCCAGCATTGTCAATAGATGTCTTGTCAGTGCAACAGGATGTGTGCATGTGTGGGGGGTTGCCTGGGACAGAGCAGTGATTCTATACACTTGTCAGTGGAGGGGCTCAGAAATTTTGAGCAGAATGTTTTTCTGAAAATGCCAATTAATTCAGTTGTAAATGTTATGTGGGAATGTGTCAGGATTGACTATATTTTGTTTGTTTTGCTTTCAATCAAAACAAAGCATTCTGATAACTTTTTTATAATCTCGTCATGACAGAATATTTGACTGTTTCATTGTGGAAGACATTTCATTCAGGATTGTGTTCAATATTACAAATTCGGGGCGGGGGGTGGAAAGTGAGAATTAAAATTTTTTGTCTAAGTTTACCTTGAGTGAATTAAAAAAATTGTCCTATTGCTTCAGTTTAGGACAGGTGAAATTTCAATGTATCAATGCTTTCCAGGAAATGAAAACTCCACTTTCATGAAAAGTATCTGACAGAAGTCTATCTTTCATTGTTTAAAAATGAAAGTTTTACAGTTTTCAAAAGAAATTAAACATGTAGTTAAATGAGTGGAAATTGCCTAGAAATAATTTTTGGAGTTATTTACATATCAAAAATTTTGGGGTTTTATATATTAAGTTACTGAAAAGATTATTCTAAATGTCCAAACCAATATTTGAATATTTGAGTCCCGTCATTGGGCACTGAGAACAGTCTGGTTTTCTTCATCGCCTCCCATCAGGAGTCTACACACATTTATGAGATCCTCCCCTGAATGTTCTCCAGGCAGGAGAGTCTCAGCTCTCCTCATATGAGATGCTCCAGTCCCCCACTCACCTCCACAGCCCTTCACTGGGTTTGTTCCAGTAAGTCCATATCTCTCCAGTGCTGGGAGTCCAGAACTGGGCTCAGTATTTCAGACACGGCCTCAACAGTATTAGGTAGAAAGAAAAGGTAACACCCTTCAATCTGCTGGTGATGCTCTTTCTGATGCAGCCCAGAATGCTGTTGGTCACTTCTGTCACTATGGTGTATTGCTGGCTGGCATTCAACTTGTTGTCCACCAGGATCCCAAACTCTTTCTCTATGGAGCTGTTCCTCAGAAACTCAGCATGTACTTGTGCATGGGGTTATTGCTCTGCATTGACAGAACTTCTCATTTCTCTTTTCATATTCCTCTCTGTCCAGTTCTACCCTGTGTTGGTGTTTGCTTCCTCCAGTAGTTTTTTATCTCTGAACTTGCTGAGGGTTCACTTTGCTCCATTGTCCAAGTTTTTAATGAAGAGGTAAAACAACATTGGCCTCCCTCTGGACCCCTGGGGTACACCACCAGTGAGGTGCCTCCAACTGTGCTTTGTGCTATTGATCACCACACCCTGGGCTTGGCTGTTCAGCCACATTCAGTCCACCTCACTGTCAATTTACCAAACCCATGGAATGTCACCTTGCCTGCAAGATTGGTATAGGAGTCTCTGCCAAAGGCCTTAATGCAGCTGAAGCAAACAACACTCGTTATTCTTCCCGTCATCTGACAAGGTAGTCCTTCCACTTGTGGGAAAGGATCTGCTTGGTTCAGCACGACTTCCACTAGGTAAAGCCACATTAACTTCTTCTGGTCAGCTTGTTCTTCATGTGTTTGGAAAAGGCTTCCAGAATTAGTTGCTCCATGATCTTCACAGAGACTGATGTGAGGCTGACTGGCCTGCAATTCCACAGATTTTCCTTTTCGTCCTTCCTGAAATAATATTCAGTCTCTCTGAAGATAGGAATATAGGAGATAGGATTTTTTAAAAAATTATTTCCTTTACTTTCACATTTTCCCTTCTGCTATGAACAGACACATAGTATTCCTGTATTCATTTATTCCCTTACTAGATGCACAGGCAAGGTTATGGATTTCCTTGACATATGTACAGTCATTGCTGTAGACTCCTGCTCAAAACAGTGGGTAGATTAAGAAACAGAATACTCAGATAGTACCGTGGAAGAGCTTTTTTCTTCACCCTGCTTCTGTTTTCAATGTACATCCAGAGGTTATTTAACTTTTATTGCAGACAAGAGGAAGAGAGACAGAGGGCTTCTTTCTTCCCAAATAAAGAAGTTCTCTGAACCCCTTGGTCTTCATGACCGAGCCTACAACTGACCTGGATTGTCTTCCTGGTTGGGCTCAAGACCTACTTTAAGAAAAGTGACTTTAGCTAAACCCTGTAATGCAACTACTCTGTCAGGAGTTCAGTGACACATGCAGGCCAAACCTGCAAGGTTTTTAAATTTATGATAGAGACAAGTAATAGATAGTTTGTTGCTTCATTTAGCAGTGTTGCCTACATGTTAGCTCTGAACCAATCTGTCAGCAATCCGTCTAAGGCTGAAGTCTTTGTCAAGGATAGGAAACAATACGAAGATGTAGAAAACTCCTGCTCGTGTAGAAACTTATAAACACACAGAACCAGGACACCAGAGAAATATCTGAATACAACTATTGAGATAAGAGAACAACATTAAACCCCAGAACTATGTCCAGTAACAGTGAGACATGATTTGATGGAAATTTTTATTAAAATGATTATGGGAAATATAGGAAAGAAAATAAGCTGAAAATAGAATTGTCAGCTTCTAGAGACCACCAGGCTAGATCAGAATAGTAAAATATTCCAGATCTGGTACTCAAACCACATAGTTCTTTTACCCATGGGGAAATTTTAAATATGCGGACATCTGCTGGATTACAAACATTCAAACTTGGTTCATTAAAGTGCAGTTCTACTCTTTAAAGCAGATAAGTGAGAATATCTAATACCCTCATGTTCTGTGATCTCTAAAAGGTCATGCTATCAGATTATTTCTGCTAACTGGTTAAAAGATGCTTTTGTACTGTAATACCAGTACACAACTTTATTTCTTCAAGGTAGTCTGAATTTCCTGCTTATTTGGTATTGCCATGAGAATATTCTCTGCATGGTACATTTGCAGCCTAAACTTTTCTAGACATTTTTAAGTAATCAGGAAGAAGAAAACATCACTGTTGGAGAGGCAGAAGGAGACATAGAAGCAGTTTCTCACTTGGTCTTGCTATCTGTGATCCTTTTGGGCTCATTTTTTCTGTACCCTTACCAACTCTGATCAATACAAGCCATAGAGAAGACATGGCTAAAGCAGCCCCTTGGCCTCTTGCCTTTAGAAGCTGATTTCTTGTTACCTTTTTCTGGAAATCACAGCCTGAACCTAATAGTATGAAAAGCAGCCATGAGCAATCATTTTGTGGAGAGCTGCTATACAGTCTCCAGAAGAGAATAATGAAGAAATTTTAATTCTGTGCTACAGACCTGAATTGGATCTTAAAAGGAAGGTGCTCAGGAATGAACTGTGAAGAAACCACAGCACTGACCTATGATGAGGGAAACAAATTAAAACCAAGGGGCTTATTCTTGATTCTACCATCCATTCTGCTTGTTAGTTTAACCAGCTAGACGGGCAAAGTCATGTTTTTGATGTATATATTGCTCTCATAAGCTTTCAGTTACTCCTACTGTACGCAAAATCAACCAGTGAAAAAGTGCTGGAATCTATCCTCAAATGTGGATTGGAAGGAGTAGCCATAGTGTCCGGGTAAATAATGCCCGGTTGTTGTTCCATCAGTCAAAATGGCTATATAAAACCTATTTGTTTTGTGGGAAGGGAAGGGGAGGGGAGGAGAGGGGAGGGAAGGACACGTTTGTAAAATTGCCATTTTTCATCCTAGGTCACATTTTTGGTATATGAAGAGTATGATTTTTGTACAATCCAGAAAAGGCTCCTAGATGTTTTAAAGTATCATTAGACTATATTGCAGTATCAAAAAGAAGCTATTCTGAAGAGATATATTCTAGCAGTCTCCTTTCTTCCAGAAGGCAGCAGCCACTTGCTGGGTCATTATTGAAAGGACCTAAATTTTCCATTTAGGAATTTAAGAATAAATTGAAAAAAGTAAACTAGCCCTTATTCTCCTGTACAGTATCAGAGATGCTGTGCTTAATTTATTTTACAGGTTATGACAAGGACATACCTTATCTGTTGAGACATTTCTGAAATGTGTTTGATGCAACATTTGTCGTATTAATGAATTGCTGTCATTAAAATATAGTTTAACAACATAATCTAGTCCTACAAAAGTAAAAAAACCATATTGCATTGTTCCAAGCCTCAAGGCTCCACAAGAGCAGAATTCTAAGCAAAATCACATTGTTGTTAATATTATTATTATTTTTAAAAGTGCTTTTCTCCTTCTTCATTGTGAAATATGAAGGAGTATGCAGTTATATGTTGTGTCCATAACACATATATGTGTATATATGTTATATTCTTTGCTCTCCTCCCCTTTTTTACACAGGGTGGACTGTGCCCTCTCAGTGGAGAAGGCTTGCACAGCCAAGGAGCCTGCTCTCTGTATGCTGCCTTCATTAGCTGCAGAAATTGGAGGATGCACAAGGAGACTGGGTGGTGGGATGGGCTGGAAAACAACAGTTCCTCTTTGGATGCTGTTCAGATAATTGAGTTTTACTTGTTGTAGACATGTGAGAATTCCCTAAATCAATTGTTTTATGCATGATCACTTAAAAGTTGTTCTGCTACCACTTTACACTTTTGCCTGTGGATGGCACGGAATCAATGGGATCCTAAATGTTGGATACATAAAATGCAGCATATCATCAAGTGCTCTTAAAAACCCAACTATGAGGCATCTCAAAATGGACATCCATATTTACTGAATATTTTTGTCTTTAATTTCCATTTCTTTCTGGTGTAGCTCTGCAGCTTGGGGGTAGCCAACCTTGTGTCTTCAGAGGAATGCTACAAACATAAATTAGTTGACATTTTCAAGTAACTTTCATTCAGAAGCTGCAGTGATGAATGCCATTAGTGAGCTGACACAAAATTAATTGTAAAATGTTGCAGATTTCCTCACTGGCTGACTGACTCAGTTTTGAACTGAGGTAGGAATCCTGAAGAAAACTGGTGCAAAATTATTTAGTTCACTTACCAAGTGCCATATGAAAGCACAATGGGACTCAGTTAAAGTTGCACAGCAGTTTTACTTCCTACATGACATACCTCCTAAAAAGTTTACTTTGCAAACTTAGTATTCTCCTAATGCAGATATTTGGTGGTTTACAGCACAATGTAAGCATTCTTTTAATGCTTTAGATGAAGGAATTATACTGTATTATGTGTAGTAACTGGTTCTTTTTTCTTTCCTCAATTACACTCATTAATGACGACAGCTAATTCTGTCATGTTCTTTAGGTCACATCCTGGAAGGCCATGTGGCCATTTCCCTCTTTAAAAATGTATTTATTGTGGATAACCATCAACTTCTGCAATGCACATGTAAAATACCGTTGCATCAAGTTTTGCAAATGTGCATGCAAAACATTTCCATAAACTTTAGCATGAACAGATGTTTGTAAGTGATTTTTGTTTTAATAAAAGAACAAAGTTATAATTTAAAGATCGAATGTGTTAAAGCAAACATATAGAAAAGAGAGCTGAAATGATTTAATAAAAAACTTTATCCTCAGTTTTCTTTTGTTCACCTGACATACAGAATCTTATGTTCCACAGAGAATGAGAATTTTACCTTCATCTTGTGCTGTCTTTGTTCATCAAGCACAGCCCTCTTTGTGACTCCAGTTCAACAGGGGACTGGGTACACAATAACATTTAATAACTAAGGAAGCCAGTCAAATTTAATGATGCCACTAATGGATGTGCCTAAACACTGTGTTCTGGACATTACGTAACACATACACACAGTGCTCGATTAATATACAAAATTTCAGCCAAATATGAAATGGAAGAGCTTTTACATGTGTAAAGCTCTGATAAGAGGTAAAATTGCAAAGCTACTATGTAAAGTACATAGTATAGGAAGATAACTATAACTATAGGAGTATTCTATTTGTAACAAATCCCATCTCTGTGGTTGATGCAGTACTGGACCTTTGCATCTGAAAAGAAGTAAGAGTGATACACTGAGCTAAAGCTGAAGCTGCTTTTTAAAGAAAGACATTGATTCCACTCCTACCTGTTCTCAAGAGTTTTATTTCAATCTCCAGGAATACAGTGCACTTCAAATCCAAAAAGGCAATTTAAAAAAATGACATATATCATATCGTATACACACCAAAACAGATGCAGAAGTTAGGAAGGCTTTTGTTTGTTGGGTTATTGGTTTGGTTTTTTTTCCTGGTGAACTGCTATCATGACACAAAAAAAATCATATAGATTTCGTCTGCACAGAAGGTGAATGTTCTAGTATGCAGAAAATTTTCCATGCTGCTATGACACAGCCAGGGGCACAAAGGTAGCTCTGTTATACCTGTGTGTCCAGTGTTGCTTCTGGCATGTCCCTTGCAATAAAGTCCATAAACTCCCCTTCAGTGCTTTTTTACAGAGCTACACTTTAGCTTAGCTCTGATTTGTGTTCCACTAATGGGTTTTCCTTTCAGGATTTCTTTGAAATTTGACATCTATCTATCTATCTATCTGTCTATCTATCTATCTATCTTTAAATGGATAACATTTAAAGCAACAAATAGTTGAATTCTGGCAACTCTTAGCACTCAATTAGAAATACATTCTATTCAATACCAGCATTTTTCTGAAGTATTTCCTTAGAAGGAATGTGTACATGTGATGAATTTTCACATTTTTTCCAGTGTACCGACACTGCATCTTCTGGCATATCAGCACCTTGGTCCTCTGTTGCAGTGTTCTTCAGTTGTAAGGTTTTTAGATGCAATCATTTTCATGGAGTCTTTTGCTCTTTTGAGATGTGATGTGTTATAATTCTCTTCCTGAGAAAGTATTTAGTTTAAAAAAAATTAATATTATGGGTTTGTTTAGCAGCTCTTGACACCATCTACTTGTTGCTTGCTTTATTTCTTTTCTATTTGAGAAGTCCTTCCTTGCTTATCCTAGGATGTCTCTAAACTTGAGTACTGAAATCCTGCTAAGCTGATAAAATTTTATTATTTCTCTATCAGTACCCAGTTCAACTACGTGCATACTTCCTTTTCTCTTGTCACATGCTGCTTGTTTTCTGCTCTCTGTCTTTCATTACATATAGTATTTTTTGCCTGTTCTTGTAATTTTTGGAGGTATTTTGGAGAAAGTTATTTTTCTTTGTTTTGTTTTCTTTCTTTCCCTTCATTCTACGTATTCTTACTTCTCCAGATTACTCTGTGGCTTGAACCAGATACTATTCTGACAGATTTTGTGCTGCCACATGAAGGAAAGCTATAGAAACAGTGTTTCTTGGTAGACTTAAATTTTAGTACTCAAATATTGTTCTTGATGCAAATTTGAATTTGCTTTAACAATATGTCTGCTCATCCAGTCAACTGTCTCATTGCAGATGCAGTTTTGCTTCTGAATTCAAACATATATTTATGAACTATATTTTTATTTTTAATGCTTTGTGAGGGCTGTGATTTAAGGATATTGCTGCTATTTAATCGTGTCTGTTGTTTTCTTCATGAATTGATAATTTCTTGTTATGTATTTAATTACCATTTAATTTGTAAGTTCTTTTCCAACCACTTTATGAAGCCCCTTTTCTTTTGTTAATTTCTTTGTAATGAGAAGCATGTGAAAGAAAACATAAAGGTCATCATGTCATTGAAAAATGTTCTTGACACATCTTGGCCTCTTTTATGACTGCTGGACTGTTGCCATTTGCTTCGAGGGTGGTGTGAACGGGGTCTGGAGGGTAATGCTCCTCTCTCATCATTGCAGCATGAATACACCTCCAAGTCAAAAGACTAATATCTGATATATGTGTTTTCTTATTCTCTCAAATAGCCACAATCAAAACCCAGGCTCTAAATGTATTCATTTCATTGCATGGCATGCTTTACAAATTCTGGTTGTTGTGAACTAAGTGTGAGCTTTTAGTGCTTGCCTGGCTCTCTGTAAATTCCCATTTAATTTAAGCACATGTATTGATAATTTTGGTGGTGGTGAGCAGCAGAGACACACAAGAGCATCTGAGGCCTTGGAGGGAAAAATATTCTTCTGGATAACCAAGCATGAGATCAGGTAAAATTTAAAAGGGATTCACAAAAGCCCAGCATTTCAAAACAGACATCAGCTTTCGGAAGGAGCTCGATGTCTACAACCTGCACAACTAAACATGCCAGTATTTTAGGGGAATGTCATCCTTCAAGTGCAGAGTGAAAGATAGTTGTTGGCTGTATACCCTGCTGATGATTTTTCTTTTCATTTTATTCCAGAATAATCATTCTGGAGTTCATTCTCACATTTAAAGTTATATACTGGGACATGATGGGGGCACAGTATTCCAAACTTGTGGACATCTGTAGCCCTGCCAATTTCAGTAGGGCTGCAAGAATTTTTTAAGTATAATCTGGTACAAAATGCTTTAATTGTGCATGAAATTCACACAGCATGACCACAGATCCATTAAAAAAATATTAACAAGCCATTTATGATTTTAATTTTAATTAATGTGAATATAGAAGATGTTGAGTAGGTTTTCCTACAGCAAAGATATAAACTAAGTGAGACATATAAACTAAGTGAGACATCACCCATCAGCTACTTATGATACTTCATTGGCCACTGAAAACTTCAGCTTTCTTTCATTCAGATGTATCCAATTATCCTTTTTAAAAAAAAAAAATTAAAAATATGTGTTTGTCAGGCTTTCTGAGCTATACTTACTACCTTCCATAAATATTCAATTCTAATATTACAACTTGTTTTTAAAAATGGCTTGCAGCACATCTAGTAAAGTATTATTCTTGGGTTTGGATTAATGACTGGCTTAAGAGTAATTTAGCAGACATAAATAAAAATGGTAAATGAATATGGTTCTGCTTTTCAAAGGACTCAAATGTCCTGCTTGTTTCCCACTACAGTAAGTTATCATTCATAGATACCTTGAGTTAGTTTTGAAGTTCATTTTTAGTCTTAACCGCTCCCCCCCTCCCCCCCCACCCCCGAAAGCTATATTAAGAATGATTTTATCCATGCTGTGACTTAGGAACAAATCTGATTTAAAATATTTTTTCATGGCTATTGGAGAGGATCTTCTGTGCCCTCCTTGGAGAAGCCAAATCTTTCATCTGGAATTTAATTATTCAAGCAAACAAACAAACAAACAAGCTTTATTTTGGGTGAGTTAGAATGTTGCTCCATGATATAGTCAGAAAAATGTTCTCAAACAACCACTGCAGAAAAACATAATTATGCTCACAAACAGAGTCGTTAGAGATGAATGAGCAATGAGTGGACAGAATGTGTTGCTCGATAAATTTAGCTCTGCCTCTGAAGCGAGCTCTGCCGCTTGTTTGTGAGCGGCTTTGGTCTTGCTTGGATCCGTTTGTTACTCTGAATTAGCCTCCAGTCATGGTGGCAGCTCTTGTGTGTTCCCACGGCCCTGGGAGCTATGCCAAACGTGTTCTTCTGCAAGCAGAGCCTTCTGGACAGGCTGGAGGGATGGGCCAGAGGCAGGATCTGGTTGTCTTAGCTCAACTCTTGGGCAAAGCCTGAATATTCATCTCCTTTGGGTATAAAGCCAAATAAATATTACTGATATATGAGAACACAGGTACATTACCCAGATATAGAAAACAGACTGAGAACGTGAAACATCTCAGTCTCATCAAAGGCAAAAATCTCAGCCAAATATGGTGGAGCAACTATCTCTAAAGCCCATCCTAGTCTCGGCAGAATGGAAAAGAAATGGAACCTCTGAGTAAGAAAATCTGCTGGTGCAGTTACTGTCTTTGAAACAAACTGTGAGCAAACTTGCTACCAGCATGTGTGTTCTCAGTGAAGAAACAGGAATTGAGTCTATACAGGACTTGAAGGAGCCCATACCAGCTCTCAGCACTGACATTAAAATGATCCTTACACTAAGGCATTATAGTAGGAAAATATGAAAGAACTCTACCTGTAACACAGCTGCCTACAGTGGGATCAGAATAATCAGCTCGTTGTATTCACAATGGTATTTGCAAGAATATGTTCATATTCAGAAATGGAATTCTTACCTCCTAGGTTAACCACAAGCTGCCTTAAGACAACAGATTAACACAGAGCCTAAGAGAACCCAGTTGTGATTTGGGCCACTGCTGTGCAGGAGAGAAAAATGCTCCTTTAAAGACATGAGAAAAAGAGAGCAGGCACAGCTAAAACAGAATCCAAAACAGGCAGGAGCCACACAATAATGTTGGTCACCAAGAGTTGGCTTTAAAAAAAGCATTGATTGAAGTATGCCGACAGCACTGATATTGTAGCTCTAAGATATATAGTCATATTAAGAAAACAGTTTTAATGAGGTTGTAATGAAGAGGTTATTGGCCTCTTCTCTGAAGTAACAGGTGATGGGACAAGAGAAATTGTCCTCAAGTTGCATCGTTCCACCAGGAGAGATTTAGAATGGATATTGTGAAAGCTTTATTGACTGGAATAATTCATTGGAACAGGCTGTCCGGGGAAATGGTGGAGTCACCATCCATGGAAGCATTGGAAAGATGTGGGTGTGGCACTGATACACATGGTTTAGTTGTGGACTGGGCAGTGCTAGATGAACACTTGGCCTTCATGATCTTAATGGTCTTTTCCAGCCTAAATGATTCTATGATTCTATGCCGTGATAAGGTAGGAATTAATAATTATAATTGGAAGGGCAAAAGTGCTGTGGTAATTGTGAAAATCTTTCCTCGTCTTAGGTGGCCTTTACTGACTTCTAATTTGTGCTGATACATGTTGGTGGTCAATTTACCATGAATTAGATGAAAAAGAGAACATAAATGACGGTTTAAAAGCTGTGCTTAAAGTGGCAAGAAACTCCAAATAAATCTAAAACTATGAGGGGACGCTGAGCAAGCTTGCTTAGTAATAATCTAATAATACCAAGAAATCAAACAGTGTAATACTTGGAAACATTTCTTGATAATAATGCCTTGTGAATGATGTGCAGAAGCAGCATGATTTTCTGTTTCTTTAATGAGCATATTTAGGCGCCAACAACCACTGGGGAGAAGCAATGCTGCATGTCTGTATCTTGGTCTACACATTTTTTATGAGGATGCATGATTAGCACACACAGTAAGGATGAGAAACACCTGGTGTTGAGACACACTTTTTTGATGAGGTCAGACAGCTGATAGATAAAAAGAAATCTTTGATAAAGATTTCAGGAGCGTTAATGAAGATTAATACCTGTGGAAGTAGTGATTTCTGATCATTTATGTGGGCTGAAGTACTGTGGTGTTAGAATAAAAACTCATTGAATATCCTGTGGTGGGCTTTTTACATATTTTTTAAATGTGTGGCTCACCACAGTAAAAAAGTCCAACACAGGGTGAACTAAGCCTGAGAAGTTTAATGTAAAATACCTGAAACAAGAAGAATGTGACTATGATAAGGTGTTAGATTGGTCCAGAATGCCGAGTACCCTGTCTGCTTCATTGTCAGCCCTGATTATTATTCTTTTAAAGTATGTGATGTGAAGAATTTCATAACATTTCTGGTGCTAGATGAGGACTCAGCTAATGGAAGAAGATGACAGTGGTTACATCCAGGTCAGGAAAAATCTATGAACCATGCTACCTGTGTGTACATCTAGGATCTGCGCACTAAAGCTGCTCTTCAGTTTTCTTGCAAAGCAAGTTCCTAGAGCACACTTGTCATAAATGGAAAACAGATCTGACAGGGTCATACAAGGTAGAGTGAATGGAGTTCTCGCTCTTAGATATTTGCACTATTTTATTTCTTTTGCTCTAATTTATTTTTGATTTTCTGTCTCTTTCTGAGCCTTGAACTTCATTTACTCTGTGTGGAGGTTAGAACTTCTTGATAAATCTGATTGATTTGTGAGCAGTTGGTATCTACATCTTTGCATAAAATGACTTTTGAAATAGTTGTTGTTGCGTATATAACAAGTCAGTGTTTGTGAATTTTTTGGTAGGACCATTGTGCACAAACAGAAACAAGATCTATTAGAATCACTTTTCCGTTAAGTTTTAACTTTTTAGTTAAAAAGTATCCAATAGATTAGTCCAATTTCAGATGTCTATCTGAGCCAAGCAAACCATCAGATTTCTGAATTATTGAAAACTGATTAATTGACTGTAAACTCACAGTACTTTTTGTGATGTGATTCCAGATTATTCTGAGAAAAGAGATTCTAGAAAAAAGGACTCACATGATTTGGGATAAGGAATGACAAGTGGCCAAGAATGTTTGCTATAGATACAAAGACATCTACTTGTAGTGGACAGTGGGACATGGATAGCATCGATAGAGTTCAGCTTAGAATTCAACTATGAGAAAGCATTTTAAACTAGTGAGTTTGTATATGAAACAAAGAAGGAACCAGTAAAGTCCATGTGAAAGAATCTTTCATACCCTCTCTGCTTTATCTAGTTTAATGCAGTAACAAGCAATATATGTATTTTTATTTCTTAAAAGAGCAATTTTCCAGACAAATATTTCTTTATTTCTTTTGATATCACCTGAAATTAATGATTCACTAATTTTTCACTGAAAAGACAAAAAAATTACTAAATTATGTTTAACTGTTATGCTGATGTATTTACTATATATGTACATTTAAATAATATTTTTAATCTTTATTTTCCCTGGTGGCATATTTTTCATACATCTGGTTTTAATACACTTGTGTGAGAATTTTCTTCAAGATTCTCGAACTTCTACTCCCTGTGGTTAACCCCTATATTGTGGATAAAATAAGCAATGCATCATTTACCAGACACACTGAGTAGCTGTAATTCATGGGATTCGGAGCTCATCTTATTATTTGAACACTGCTAGCTAGCACTAGGCTTCATATTGTTTCCTCAGTACTCTGTAGAAAAAAAAAGAAAGTAGATTGTGTGATGTTCCACTCTTTATAACACATCAACCTTCCTTGGTGTTTGAAGTTCTGTAAAGACATCCATTAGACAAAGGGAAAGGGAGAATAAGAAAGCCATGTTTATAGAGTCAGGGTTCAGGGCAAACCTTAGATCATCTTTTCACAGGCAAAAATGGTACCTATAATTCAAAGGAACTACATCAGAATAATTAAGATCAGAGAATGACCCTTCAGGACACATCCTGCTGACTATTTCTCTGACCTTTTGTGCAGCTCTGTAGCAAAAATGGGACAGGGAGATACTCCCAAGAGGTTACACAGAGATCCTCATGACATGAAGGATATGTGGGTGCCATTAAACTGATGCATCAGTTCTGTCTCTGCATTTCCACTCAAGGGATGTCTGAGCTTGCCTGGGATCAATGGCAAGTGCTGGGTAGCATGATAGGAATTGCTGTGTGGGAGAAAGCTCTGTAAAAGAACAAATAAATCATGGGTATAACCTAGTCATGTAAAATGCTCCCTGACACATGTGGAACCAGGAGGTTTGTGTGGCTTTCTGTAACCTCTGCCTGGAAGTGGCACAGATCTTTCCAAAGGATGTAAAATATGAAAAAAGGATTGAGTGTTACCACACAGAATTTCTTTTCTGGTGTGGGGCCTGATAAGACCTCCAGTGTTTGCCTAAGGTTTCAGGACTGTCCTCTTTTGGGGTGGAAAGGGGGAAAGGAGGAAAAATAATTAAATGGTTGCTTCAAAAGCTTTTGCTGACTTGAGAATCACTGAATTCAGCTCTTTATTGGCTATTGCTAAGGAAACAGATCGACGGGGCTTTCACCGGAATAATTTAGGGGAGAGTTACACGTGGCAAGAGGAACAGCAATTTCAATTCTGGTTCTTCAGTGAAATAGCCGTGGGAGCTGGTTGTCAGTCTGTTGGAACAGGGTTTTGTTTTCTGGGTATGCATACCAAAAAGGAAATTGCACGCCTTTCTTTTCTCGAAATCTAGGTCTTATTTTGATAATGACGGTAATAGAGAAGGTCAGGAAAGAGCAGAGTTGTGAAGAAAAAGCTGCATTGCCACCATGGTTTCTCAGCCATGCTCATATTGATGTCACTACTTAGAGAGAAGTTTTTGGACCTCAAGAGGTACATCAGGACACCTCATTGGCCAAAATGGAGGGTGCTGGTTATCCCACACTGCAATGTGTGTGTGTGCTGCTCCATCACTACTTTTTACTCCCAAGGAGGTAACACATCTGAGTGGAATGTGGATCTTCACTGAAAGTCGTGTAGCTGTAGCAACATGAAAATGCTGTTTATTGCCAAATTCTTAATCATTTTCATGTCTGAATCTTGCAGCTTTGCAAAGCTCTCTGTAGGTGAGTACAGATTATTGCTAGCTCAGGTGTATCCTGAAATTCAGTAAGACTTGGTCACTTTGAAATTATATCACCCTCAAATAGGGGTTTGGCCAGATTTCCTTTTATTTCAAACAGCTGTAATTTTTCCATACATAATAACGTTGATGGTGTGCAGTAAGTCTCAGGAGTTTCCTGGAAGCTGGCAAATGTTTGCTATGCCAGTAACATGAACCAAGAGATGTCTAGTGTTGCTGAGTGAAACACTTTTTACTGCTTTCTTTGTATTGAGAATGAATAAAAGTATTTGTTAAACCTAGGTTGTTTTAACTCAAAAGATACCAGCTTGATATTTTATAATAAAAATAATAAATAATTAATTATTTATAATATTTAGTAATTAATAATTAAAATTTTAAACCTTTTCAACCTTAGAAGTTAATGACATTTAATAGTGAAATAGATGAAAAATAACAAAAAATTAAATAAACCCACAACAAATGAAAAAACCCCACCCAAGCTTAGCAATTTCATTTGATCTGAAATGGAACAGCTTTCACTCTTTTATTTCACTGTGGAAAAAAAATAGGCAATGGCTGATTGTCAGATGGCATAAGTCAGATGTTTGTGCTGCCACAGTTATAATCACCTTTCAGTTCTGTGACAATTGAAGACAAGTTGCATGTTTGATGTTCTTTTTCTTACAGCCCATTTTTACTGAAAAATATTATCAATGACCTCAAACTGTGCATTTTTTTTCTTTTAATAATGAAAAAGATGCTTAATTACAAATATTTAAGCTTGAAACTGTGAACAAAAGTGGCATTTTTACCAGTGACACAAGGTTGCTGGTTTGCTGTGGAAGGCTGTGTGCATCCATGAAAGTGCCTAATGCTCAGTCCTGGCTGCGAAGGGATAACGACATTCTTTGAAATTTTCTGTCTTACGTCATGCTGTGTTTGCCCTTTTTCATAAACAGATTTTTGTAAAAGAGAGAACTACCTGTACCTGCTTTACCCGTCTAACACAACATTCCAGAGCTTCATGTGAAAAAAATAATTTTCTCTACCACTAGTTTGAAGAGAAAGCCGAAATTGATGTTAGTGTTGTAGTTCTCAATGCTAACTTGCTGGCCTTATTTTTTGTAAAATTGCTGAAGTGCTACCTAAATTTTAAAATACTTGAATTTTACTTACTTGAATTTCTACTTCCTTAGAGTGTTGATTTATTTTTCAGTATAAATATTTTCATTAATTCAAATTTAAATTTTAAAAAAGGAAAGAAATTTTCCTCCCCCTTTTCTAAGGAGCACTTAAGTAAATGTGTTTAGAAATGCCATACTGAAAGTTTTCACCCTTTTATTTGCACACTGTCCAGTCTTGCTCTTTGTGGTTCCTGGAGCTTTCAGTTGAGATCTGGGTCTTACTCCTACAAGCACTAACAGTACATAATCAGAAGCAATTCTGTTTCCAAGACCTTCAAGGCAAATGAAGCTAGACAGGAAAAATAAGCACCAGTGTTCCTGCTTTTTCCAGCTGGGCACTAAGGGACTGAGTGATTAGGATACTTGCCCAGTGTCAGTAAAGTTTATTGCAGTAACAGGAATTGAACATATGTCTTCATTTTCCCAGGCTCCTGCTTTAAATAGAGACCCTCTTTCCTTCTGTGAAACCTTATTCTGTCTGAAATGCTGTATTCAAAATTCAAAATGGTCGAACCTGAATATTTGAACATATGTTTTTCAAATTTCTTATATTTTTGCAAACTTCAGAAAAATTTGCCTGCTAACATTGTGTCTTCAAAGACCATTAAATAGTCTGGGCCTAGATGTCAGGCCACAGTTTCAAAAACTTTTGCCAGCAAAAATATCTTCTTTATGCAAACAAATCAATATTTATGTGTCCTAGCTGGACATTTGCATGAACAAATATGAGTTTTGCCTGGGCAAACACTGATGCATGAAGCCTCCACTGGCATGTCTCAGGGTGGAGTTTTAACTAAACATGTTTTCTAGCAATAAGTAAAGTGTCCATTTTGAAAGCGTAGTCTTTTATTACATAAGGAGAATGATGAATTTCATATTATTAAAATCTGGAGAAATGAATACTAATGGAACAGAGATGAAATATTTGATTCAACATTTTCTGCTAGCTTTTGAAGTTTAGTAAGTCTTCCTCTTAGAAAGCTGTTATTTTCTCCTTTTGCAGTGTACTCTATATTTTTACCATAATTTCTAGATGCAGGTTCTCCTACACAAATCATTAATCCAATATCTATTTAACTTCTTGGTTTTGAACGACATGCTTTGATTCAGGGCAGTAAATCAACAACTTTCAAGGGGGCAGGGAAGAGAGAAAAATCCTGTGATTTTAATTTCCACAGAAGGGCTGTTTGTGTTCTTTTGCTTAGGATTTGTCTTGGGTTGTCCTTGTTTGCTGTAACTGCCCACCAACATCAAATAAAAGATCCTAACCTGCGAACTGGAGACTGTCCAAAGTTTATGAAATTTAAATAAATTTAAATAAATATCATCTCACTTGCAGTGCAAGCCTCCTGTTCGGACTGGGAGGTCTTGATGGAGTCTGCTTCCTTCACTCCTTCTAGTACCCTAGAATTCAATCCAGAAAAAGAAGTAGGTGCCCAAATTTAAAACTGCAATCCAAAAAACCTCTGCTTACTTGCCAGCAACTCATAGAAGTGTCTAAACTCCATAGCATGATTTTTTTTTCTTTAGACATTCTTAGGGATCTGAAACATGTGTCTCTCCTTCAGATCCTTTGAAATCTTATGAAATCCTTTGAGATCATATGAAATCCTTTTTTAGGAACTTTCTTCAGCAGAGGACTGGGAGAGACAGAGGGATGATCTATTTGACAAACTAGATAATTTCAGTAAAGAGTCAAAAATCTGGATCGATTTCTTCCTTGACCCTTTCCTTTGAAAATTCAGTTAAACCAAACCTTCCACTGATCTCAGCCAATAGTGGAGGAGAAGCCTCACATTTTTTATTTGCTAGTGCAGACAGCACCAGCAATGTTTCCCAACTTTTAGCCAACAGCAGAGGTGTGCCACCAGATTCACTCTGAAAGTGTGTTGATAGTGATACTGCAATCCCTGTGGTCTGGCACAGTACAGCCATACCCCAAAGTGCATTGCACTCCTACTCTCATCTCCAGTTCCCTTTGTGTTGGCAACAGGGACCTTCAATGTATTCCCCTCTTTCTTGTGGTCCACCAGGACAAGGGTAAAACAAAGCCAGATTGCCCCACTTTTGGGAACTTTCTTGAAACAAAACACAGCAGGGGTTTGTTTTCAAGAATGTTGAGCAGCATAAACTAGCCTGGCCTTGAGAGTATTCTTACACAAGGTTTCTCTCACACAATAATTTGATCTTTGCTGAGAGAATCCATTCCCCTTCTTATCTTTTGTTGTTACATAACTGTCACAGGACAAGTGTGAGCTTCAGACAAGGCATGCCTTAACCTCAGGTTTTGGCAAGTGTTTAAATTTAAGGGATCACTCTGGCCTGCGCATTCTAAGGATGGCAGATCAGTCTGCTTATAAAACGAATTATTTATTAAACAGACAAGAGATAACAGATGAAAGATCTTAATCAGAATTACTTACTACACAGTATAAAACCAAAAAAACTACTAGTAGATTACAGCATAACATAAAACAATGCATGATATCAAGACACCTATATTAAAGCTAGCAAAAGAAATAGTATTGATTAGGAGTCAAATATAAATTATCACTGAAATGATGATAACATGCACAGATCCCTTCAGTTAATCCCTGAGGAGTACCTGCAAAGCAGGCACCCCTACTCATGGGAGAAACTCCACACATTTCCAGGAAAATGTATAGGAGGTTTCTGCTTTGTGAAAGTTTGGTGTAAAATAAGTGTCTGACGTGCAAAAATCCTGCTTATCTTTCCAGATCTCACTTAACAAATGGTAAGATGTTTATTGGCAGCTAGGAGACGCCTGACAAATATTAACCCCATGGCACAAAATAACTCACTGTAAGACATCTTGTCCTCTTTGAGTTACCTGACTGGTTAACGAGCAACAGATAAGCCCTGGTAGGGGTGAGATGCCCTGCTACAATGATGAAATTCTGCTTCCTCCTTCACCATGCAGCAAGTAATACTAGTTGTTACCTGTTACAGACAGTGTGCATTCTTTGTCCCTTCATTAAATGGTAATCCCTCCGGGCATCAAAATTAAGGATGAATAGTTTAGATGGATAAGGATGAATAGTAAAGATCTCTTTACTTCTACCATAGCTAAAAACAAAACGAAGCTTGTGTTTAGAAAGTAAGTTGTAAAAATTAAAACAAATACCTCAGTTTTTTGTGTTACTTGAACACAACTTCAGGATTTCTTTTTTAAGACATCTCTTCATTTGGACTGACTGCAGCTACTTCACAGTTTTTCTCTAATACTCAGCGTTCATGGTGTTAGTTGTTGGGTTTATTGGGTGATGCACCTAATGTGCAGAACTTGTCCTCTTGCTCTAGGTGTGTCTTATGGTTTGCAACTCAAAATGAGTCACAAGCAATGTAGACTTCTATTCCCAAGTGCCCCTTGACTGCAAACTGGAGGCAATTTTATCCTTTCTGCTCTCAGAGCATGCCTGAGAAAATTGACAAGAACTTGTCACAACCCCTAATAGCTGAGTTTGACTCATCAAGCGTAACTCGATCCTCCAGAGTTCAGTTTTTCAGAACAGAAGTTGTGTGAAGAGATACTGCTTTGAGCTGAACAAAATCAAATATTAGAAGCATTTGAAACATCGTCTTCCTGCTGCCTCCTTGGCATAGATGAAATTCAGTGGTAATTCTGCCTAAACGATCCCAGATAAACAACAGAGAAAGTGGAGAAACCAAACTCAGCACCAAACTCAAAGAGCAGGCAAACCACACATGTAGTTTGGGCTTGGGTCAGTTGTGTCATTAACACAAGGCCTTAATTTCTTCAACTTTCTAGAGTATCTAATAAGATGGTCAACTGCACAGCTTCAGCAGGCATGAGGTAAGGATATTCCTAAAGGCTATCTATGGCCTAGCAAGGAAAAACTTCTTTAGTTCCTTATGTAATCAAGGGCCCAAGTTTGGCTTTAGATTAAAGCCAAACCTGATTAATTTCTATTGATAAATTTCTAAATGACAATATGGTTATAATCTTGATCTAAATCATTTTCTAGAGAACACACCTTTCAGTGGTGACTTCAGAGGGAAGAGAGAGATTGGCTGTTGTGAAGGCTTTTGCTGTCTTAATAAAAATTTATCATTAAATTATGTTAAGTATTAACAATTACATGCCATCCCCAATAACATTCGTTCTTAGAGCTACTTAGAAGCTAAGAAAAATCAACTGTAAACAAATGGCAATTTACACTACATGCAGAACTTATTTATCAAAAGTGTAATCTTTTTCCTATACTGCAGTCCTTCTACCTTGCATTACAGGGGCTTGTGAGAGAAGTGAAGCTTGAGGAAAAATTTAAGAGATACTCACCTGTAGTCAGATCTATCATAATTCTGTGTCACATAAAATATAGTTTCTGAGGAAGAGACTATTTAAAATTGAATTCATGCTCATCTGAAGATTATATTTCCAACCCTGAAATTTTCATGCAAAAAATACCTTCCATTTTCACCAGACTTGGCTTTTTCATAATGTCAGTATGCTTTGTTGTTACACATTCATCAACCTGACCATAAGGACTTCATCCTGCTTCTTTGAGTCTTCCAATAGATGTGGTTTTAACCCCAGTTAAAAGGGGTTAAAAGAAGGGGAAGGGGAGCCAGGAGCTGAGCGTGGTCAACACAGACAGAGGTGGTGTCCTCATCAACAAGGATGATGAGGCACCTGAACGTGGCAAGTGGACCGTGTTTTATGATAACACCTTCAGACAAGGAAGAGTCCAGACTGCCAGAGAAGCCCCCAGTGACACGGAAGGTCCAAGGTCAAGCAAGCAGGTCACATCAGCAATAGGTCAGCAAGTCAGTGGTGGGATCACTCATCAGAGGTTGGATGTGACTGCCAGGGTTGGACACAGCCTGTTGGTCAAAGGGTGAGGCAGGTCCATGAGCAAGACAGAGAATCGACTCAGGGCATGAGGGTTAAGGTGCAAATCACCAGCATACCCTGGCCAGGACTGGACACAGCTACAATGCAGCCCCCCTGACCAAAGCTGAGACCAAAACTGTCTGCTAGGGCCTCAAGGAAAAAAAAAAAATATGTACAAGAAACAGGCATTGTTTACATAAAAGTTCATTCACAGCTCCAGCTAAAAAAAAGTGCTTGTTATTTCTCATGAAAACTCCAAAGTGTTCACAAAGGAAACCCCCATTTAAACAGAAAGCAACTGGCTTTTAAGAACAATCACTTTTTTGCACTTTTTTTCCTTAAATGTGAACACAACTTATGGATTTGTACTGTCACATTAGAACTCAATTTTTTTATGCTAGATATTAATAGATCTTTTGCATTTTTTTAGTTAATAACTCTGCTTCAACCATGTAAGGGGTTTTATGAATCAATTCTTCACACATTTTATGGCCCCACACAACCCCTCAAATAGATTGTCATAGATAAGGGCTGAAGAAATGGCCATCAGATCTTATGAAAGCTCTGTGTTTTTATCTCTGACAAAAAATTCCGATGCACCATCTTCCTATACTTGTTGCTAATGGACTAGTGCTAACCCAGTAGGTTATATGGAGATTTTGGGTTGTGTGACCTAGACCCCTTTAGGATGAAGCTAAATCTGAATTTCACCTCCAGACATATAAAGAAAGCTCTGCAAATCTGTGCAAGGACTGGTGGAGTCCAAATTAGTGATTGGTTTTTTTGGTGCCTTTGAACACAGGCCTCTTGTTGTGTCCACTCTTGTTGTGTACTCATATTTTCCAAACTTGTTTAACAGACTATCATCAAAGACATGTTTGAGAGTTCTGTTAAAGTAAAACATACTTTGGCATGATTCTGATTCCATAACTGTGCTACAGTGACTCCTCTCCCTTGCTTTAATGTTTTCTTTAATGTTTGAAAGCTCCTTTGTGCTTTGTAACTGGCTGAAGGAGCATAAATCTACAAATGCCTCAACTGCCTCTTGATATGTCGTGGGAACTACAAGTCATCACATCAGTCAGAATTTTGTGAACTAGCATTATAGTCTTTCTCTCTGAAAGCTGCCAATTTGAGCACAGTACTTGTCAAAACTGGTTTTTTACCCCCCTAGTTCACTTTTATTCGTCCATTTTACGATCAGGCAAAGAATATGTTTAGTAAGACAGTTCTTTTATCTGTATTGGTCCCTGAGAAAGGCTGTAGTTGTCAGACTGTCTGCTGCCAGCTTCTTGTAGGAAATTGAGCTGTTCACTTGTGGTTGCTGCTAGTAAAATGAATTGTAGAATCTTCTAAGCAGCAGGAGTCTCTGTAAAATTCTTTCATAAAATGTGTCTTTCCAGGGCAAAGTACCAAAGCATGCAACTGGGTGAAACAAATGAAAGAAAAGACAAATTTCCTGTCCTTCCTTCTACCTTCAATAAATCCTTCATGTTGGAAAGTATCATGTTTCTTGAACCAGCAGAACTGGGATGCTGAAAGTTTGTAAGAGGAAGCTTTAGCTGAACACAGATCAAGATGCTGGACCCAGTCCTCTTCTACCATACATGGGTGGAGCCCCATCCCTGGAGAGTGAGCCATTTGATACTATTTACACTTTTTCCATGTGCCACCAGGATTATTTTCCAACTGCAAACTTTTGCTTTGTTCTCTGACTGATTTTCTAAGAGCTGTACATTTGCTTTTACTAAAAGATTCAGTGCCCAAAAAACTTTGATGCATTTATCACACTCTCTGCTTTTGGGTCTAATTCTCCTCCTAAGCTTTTCATCAGTGTGAAATAATGCATGATGATAGTGGCAGTGCCTTTGGTGAAAGACACAGGAGAATCAGGCCACGCATATTTTTTGTTATTTATATACCCAGAAGTTCCTGCCTGCTCTGGGAGTGATTACAAGAATGTCAGCACCAATAGTGACTATGGCAACAGGGCTACTTTACAGACAGACTTATCTTCCCTTGCCATCACTTGGTAAATCAAGAAGTCCTCCCGAAATCTGCCCAAGCCTCCTTGGGTTTTGTTGGTTGCATGGCCTAGATGGCATGTCCTTTAGCTCAGCCTCACGCTTCCTGTGCCCGGACTAACTCAAATAGGAGATCCATCCACATGGTTTGTGCTCAAAGTGCTGTCACCAGAGAGATGTGTGAGTGCCCAGAGCAGGCCACCAGTTCACATGGTAGCCACGATGGTAAAGCATGAGATTCAGTAGGAACTGTGAAGAGCTTGGGGAGCAAAGCCTGGGAGATGGGGGCCTTCCCTGCTGCAACCAGAGTGGTGTAGGGTGCCTTTCAGAAGAGTGACTTTGATAAACAGCTCAGGCTGTTGAAAGTGATCTTTCTAGGTTTCTTGAAGGGAGAATTGCTGATTTAATCAGTTGATTGGCCTCTGCATCAGATCATTGATGTATATGATGAAGGTCTTAATTAAGGCTAAGGTCTATCATTGCATGCAGCAGTCTCTTTCTCTGTCTCCTTCCTGGGAATCTTTCAGCTTCAGGAAGTGCTGGGTAAGAAATAAAAAGCCCATTTTGTAGAGTTTCTGATGAGTTGTGTGGGCCAGTCAAAAGGGAACAAATGCTTCTGAGAAGGCTTTGAATGACTATGAGTGAATCTCTGGTTATCGTGAAATTGAAAAAAAAAATACTATCCTTTGTAACATTTCAATTTTTTAATTGCTCACTGTTGCTTGTTGTTCTGGTTCCCAGGATGTAGTGGCCATAAATCTTCATGTGAAGGCAATTACTTCTATTTTGATTTATGTAAGATGTGTTAATACATGTTAAGATATGGCAATAAAATCCCACAGTAGACCAGACTTCAAAGGACACCTTTATGCAATCAGAACAGAACATTTGCTGATCTAGCTATAGTCCAAATACTACTGGCTCAGACTTCTTTCCACTCATCAGCCTTCAAGATTCTTAAACTGGTTTAATCCGACTGGCTGGTCCATAATTTCTTGAAAGCAAATCTTCAATCAGAACTTTATATGTATCCAGAAATGTCAGTTTTTAACAAAGAAGAACCTTTATGTAAAAGATCTTGTCACTGTGGCAGAGTAGTCAAGAGAAGACCCTTGTCCAAGCTTGAGAAATAGGACACAGTGATTTTGTGGATGATTATGATTAGATTTTTGCTGCTACCATATCTAGATATTGCCAATGCTGTATCTAAATAACAGCTCTTACAAGTGTTAGAAAGGATTTTAGTGGGTTGTTGTGTCACAGCCTTTACCGAGATCCCCTTGCTTTCTAAATTTCACAGAGATGCCTACGTATGGTTAGATCCATTTAGTTTCAGTTTTGATCAACACCTTACTTCTAAAGGGCTATAATACAAGAAGATACAGCTAGAAACATACAGGTTTAAAGTTTTTGGCCTTGCAGATTCATAATTACTAAACAACAAAGCATCTATATAGCTACTTTAGGATTTTATCTCCCTGTTTGACTAGATCTTAGTGCTTTTTATTCACCAAAAATGAGTGTTCCCCATTTTCATGCTGGAGAAATCCTGCAGATATCCCTGTCAGAGGTGGGGATCTATCCAGACAGTTAATCCTGAAATACTCACCCAGCATTCTTATCTTAGGGCAAACCACATGGCCCATCAGAGAGGGAAAGTGTGTGTGCGTGGGGACACACAAAGACACAACTTTCATCACCATCACAGTCATTCTTAGTCTTGTCTACAACTTCTGTTTGTTCAGTGTTGCAGTATGAAGTCATTTGTCCTGATTGCTTAGTCAGCCTCCAATATGATATAACTGGTTATGCCTATAGCTGATTTTGCCATTAATTTCACTTCAGCAGTAAGATAAAAGTGCCACAACTTTATGCATGTCATTTCCTGGATAACATGGCTGACTGGTGATCATTGTGTTCTTGCTATCCTTTGAGCGTTTTAACTGAAAAATTTAATTTTAAACAAGATATTTGTGTCCTTTTGTGTACTGACTAGATACACATTAAGACCCTGTAGTAAGTAATCATGTACTATTCCATAATTTTATTTTCATGATCATTCAGTGTGTTATGAGAAAAATAAGAGAAGATGATTCAGCAAACTTACCAAGACTCGTGGTTTACTGAGGAAGCTGAGCTTATTCTCCACAAGTTATAATTCACTCTTGAAATAATTCAAGTAATATCTGCTGCTTGAAATCTGCTGGGAACTCCAGTCTGCCCCCTTGGATTCTAAGTATAATGCTGACCCATGCTCTTCATAAAGTAGTGGGGAGCAATATGATGATAAGTTCTGCTTGAAACTAAATATCATCTGTTGACAGCTGAGTCACATGCCCTGCTGATGGTTCTGGGCAACTTGCTCCACCTGAGTCATGCTGCTTCTGCTAGGTATCATAATTAGCTGTGTTAAGATTCCAAATATATAAGTACATATCTGAGACACTTTGCAGTGAGTCCCATCTATGCTTTTATCTATCCTTGAGTGTTCAAATATGTTGGATAATTTGGAATAACAGGCTGAAATGTCTACAAATGTTACCTACAAACATAGTAAAACAAAACAAAACTAACAAAAAAACTTTATCACTGAGCTGAGAATGGTGGAACATTGCCCATGCTCCACCTCCACCTTCAATTTAAAAATTACCTCAGGCAGAGCGGCATTCGTGGCTTCTGGGCTTTTGACACCGGGAGTAGTAATTTGCAACGACTTCTGGGAAGGACAATGAGAAACATTGATGTTTTACCAATCCTGTCCACAAACCCTTTGGATCCCTAAATCTCCACAGCAGTTCTCTGAGACTGGGTTTCTTCACCACGGGCTCATCATCATCATCTTGTCCAGGCACTGTCTCAGTCCTAAACGGAGCTGTCATAATGTTTGCATGCACTGTGTAATGAAGAGGGCTGGTATCAGCAGATTGTACCGTGGCCTTTAAGATATACCAGCTTGGACATTCAGGCAATAAAACTATGGGAAAACAGCTGCCTGTTGGAGTAAATAACCTGTATGATTTGGATCATTGCATTATGCTTTAGCAGAAGCTTCTGGCTTCTTGTCCGTCCTGACTTTCACTTTCTCTGGCCTTTTCTCCCAAGTAACGTGTTAGAACAAGAGGAGATGGCCTCAAGTTGTGCCAGGGGAGGTTTAGATTGGATGTTAGGAAAAAATCTCTTCACTGGAAGTGTTGTCAAGCATTGGAACAGGCTTCCAGAGAAGTTGTGCAGTTGCAGTCCCTGGAGATATTGAGAAGATGTGTATACATGGCACGGAGGGACATGCTTTAGTGGTAGATTTGTCAGCATTATGGTTGGACTCAATGATCTTAAGGGTCATTTTCAAACTAAATGACTCTATTATTCTACTCTGTAAGGAGCTGTTCATCTTGCTAAGAGGTCTTGCAGAAATTCTTCATAACTGGAGAAAGGGTTATTGATCCAATTCCTATTCCTTCCCAGAATTTTATCTTATTTGGAAACAATACATCTCCTTATGTGCAAGAAAAAAAAAAAAAAAAAAAAAGGAGAAAACAAATGTGACTAGTTGCCCTTGCAGAATGGTTTTGGCTTTTGTGCAAGGAATTATGCCCCCTGTAGAAAAGTTGTTATCTTCATTTCTTCCATCTCCACAACAGTCAGAATTCTAGCTCAGCTTCAGTGTAATTCTTGCTCTCCTTGGGAAAGTAACCTCACAGGTAAAGAGGGATGTCTCATCCATTACTAAAATCTGTGCTCACAGCAGTGACAGAAAAAAAAAAAGAGAGCATAGGTGAAAAGTAGTATAACACAAATATTAGCTGGGATGAATATCTTCAAGTAAAATAAGCAGCCTGATTTAGTTGAAAAAATAGCCTGATGCACCCTGATGTAGCCTGATGTAGCCTGATGTAGTCTCTGCTCATTGGAGAGAGGATGGTTTAAGTAGATGACTTTAAAAAATCTCTTCTAAACTAAACTCTGCAACAATTCTGTAAAAATAGTATGCAGAGTCAGGTCTGAAATGGCCACAGCAAATATTCGAGACAATGAGAGAGTGGGCTCAGAAGTCAGTCTACCTTCCTTATGTTTATCAAAATCAGAAATCCATGTTTGTGTTGGATATCTAGGATCCTTACTGTTTACATAGAGAATAAACCACCCATGTAAAATGAATCTTTTAATCCTGGAATAGGTTTTGTATAAGATATGTTAAGTAGCCATCATTTGGAGAGGTCTGTTCCACTTCAGTGACTTCAAGAGACTCCAGCTGAAGATGACTGTCATTACTGCCATTATTCATAATACTGGATTGTCTAGAGCCAAGTGACATGAACCCTACATCCATCATACCAGTAAAGAACCCATCAGCTCTTCTGAGTCCCATCATTAACAAAGCAAGCAGAAATGAGTTGATTTCTTACCTGATGAAGAGTTCCAATGTCCCACTGCTAAAGTTGCAATGACCCGTAGTTTCCCATATCAAGGTGAAGATCTGTCTATGATGTTTGACATTTTAGTTCCGGGGATCATGTTCCTCTCACCTCACTACAGCTGACTTGGCCATCCATGCTGGCAGTGGAAAGCAATGAGAGCTAGTAGCAAGGGATCCACTTGACCTATCTTAAAAAACTGCTTAAGGTGAAGAACAGTATCTCCATACTTTGTGGTAATTAGGCTGACTGGATGCCCACTGACTCTAAGAACAATTTACAGTGATTAACTCCTGTGTAAATGTCCACATTGTACCTTTCAACCGTCAGGAAAATGGTGTTCCTGATACATGAAGTAGCTGATTCCACCTTAATTTATCAAGGCACATTACTTCTCCCAGGAAACTTGGTTCTGGTTACCCAAGGCTGTGCTGTCCTTAGGCATCAGTGGTGCATCAATTGCAGAAAGCACTCAGCATGTCTGAAAAGCAAATTATTTCGACACAGGTGTCTTCCATGCAGTTTGAATGCTCTTGTCCCAGACTTTAGTTGAGAAGGAAGGGTGGTTGTGACACTGGGCTTTGTGTTGGGACATAAAGTGTGGAAAACACTCCCATTTTTATTACCCAGAAAGGATTCTCTCTTCTCCCTCTTTACTGCTACTCAGATTTTAGAAGAAGAAAAGGCTAGCACATTTTTTGGCACAGAAACACTTCCAGATTGTGTCTTATTTCTTTGAACTATGCAGGCTAAGATAATGATATAAGGATAATTATATTTCATGCTTCAAACTGAAGTTGATAGGAGAGAAATATCCTTCTGTGTGGAGCTTCTACATCATGTTTAAAACATCTGTTATTAGCTGAAGCCAGAAAGACCTATGCATGTACTTAATGAATATATTTAAAATATAGAGAACACAACCAGCATTGAAAAAAAAGCCTTTTTCTCCTTATATTAGTTAATCTGATATTTCAGTTGCATCAACAGTGAAATTGCCAATGATCTATCCCATGCTGATCATGAGTGCACCAGAAAAGCAATTCACTAGCAGCTTCAAAACATGCAGTTTCCAGAAAAAGAGAACAGTAAAATTATCTTTATACAAAAAGATACAAAAGTTCTTACCACATGAAAAAAAGGCTTCAAGATAAGTAAAGAATGCTTCTTTAGAAACCAGCTCACCAGAAAGCAAAGAAACCCCATTGATTAAGGCTGCTACTCCAATCATTCAACTCTGTGTGCAGGAGAGATTACGTCTGGAAACCAGGAGGATGTTTCCTGAGGGCTGCTAAGCTCTGTCACTGAAGGACACCATGGTAAGGCTGGCTATAGCCTCTCTACAGCCCCTGTCACTGTTCATGAAGCTGAGTAGGGATGTATTGAAGGCTGCTTCAAAATTAGTTATTAGATAGACAGTTGCAAAGGGCTGAATTGCTCCTCTTTTAAGGTTTTCCCATTTTAAAACAATACTGAGTGAACAGAGATCATGCAAATGAAAAAAAAAATGAATAAGGAAACTTCTTGGAACTTAGAAGAAGACTTCTTCTGACAATCTTTGTTGCTGGGAGGGGAGCTGGAGGAAGAGCACTCCAACAATGCAACAGTAAGCAGTGAGGTGTGGTTAGCATTTGGCTGTCTGCTGGAACATGAAGCAGCAGGATTTCTGTGTGACATCTGGTAGGACAAGTCTAGCAAAATGCATTGTAAAATAAATGAAAGCCATCTCCTGAAATGAGGAATGGTGGTGGATTGAGACTGATTGTGCTCACACAAAATATCTGAGATATGAATCCCTTCTATTTTATCATTTCACCTATAATGCTCTTGGTGTAGATGTATTCATGAGAGGTAACTGGAATGTAATTGAAAACCTTACATTACCAAATTAATTCCACTGGAAGAATAAGAAGAAGGAATTCCTTTGTTGCCTTCATTTATCCTCCAGAGCAGATTTTGTAAAATTCTAGAAATTTCGCTTTTCTTCTTGTCCATTTACCTTAAAGAATGATTGAATAACTCCTCATCTTTTTCTTTCCAGGCACTCACTAGTTTTGATACTTTACATTTTAATCACTGTGAGGTCTTGAAGATGTGACAAATAAATCAATAAATAAAAAGCTGTAACTTTAGGGTTGGTTCCAAATTTTTGATTTGTAAAAAGGGACAGAATATCGAGATCACCAGACTCTGGTAAGGATAATTCTTTCACACTATTAGGGTAATAAAGGGCTGCAGAACATAAAGTGGTGCTATTTGGAAAGGAGCTGGGGCAGCATCTGACAGGATATTTGACAAAGCAACTTGTTTGTATGTCTCTTGCTGTACACTACACGAAGCTGAGCACTGGCAGAGACTCTCTGAGTGAAAGGATGTTATTAGGTGCCCCTTGCCTCTGTGACTGGCAGTGTGACTGGAGCTGACTGATTAGTGAAATTGCTGATCATCATTTTTAGTCTTGAAATTGTGGGGCTGTGGTTTGTGTTTTGTTTTGCATTGTTGTTAGAGAACAGGATAATAATTCATGATGAGACCATATAAGCTACAATAAAAAACCCCATAAAACAAAAACCTTTGCAAAGCAGTTGGTATTCAGTTCTCCGACAGGCAGAATTTAGAATAAAAGGTTGCTAACACTTTGGCAGTGTTTTCCTCAGGCTTTCTCTTGTATTTGTGCCAAATATCTCACAAGGCTCAGATTTGATTAAAATGGCAATGCTCTCTGCTACTTGAATGTAATTAGAGCCATTCATTACAGCTTTAGTTGACAGTTTGGCAACCTGTACATTTTTCTGAATATGGACAGCATTCCATGGAAACGGTTCAAGGGAAGAGTGCAAGAAGAGGGCCCTCTCTTGAACTGCAGCAAATGGAAGGCTGTCTATGTTTAGAGAAGTTTACAGGTTTCCAAACTGTCAATCGAAGCTGCAAGGAAGAGCTCTAATTAGATTAACCTAGCAGAGCACTGCAATTTTTGTCAGCCAGCTCCTGTGAGCCCCTGCTGCTTAGTTATCACATATGCTACAGGACCATTAAGTATTTCTATTGCAAGTCACCCTATTTTGCTGCTATTAACCCTGGCCTTAGAACACTGTTGGATGCAAAGTAAATCAAGAAAATGTGCTTGCCTATGAAAACCTTCTCTTCAAGCCAGCTTTTTGCAGAATTTAGAAGAAGATTTTTGATCTGCTTGAATTTCCCACCCTTTCTAGTATGAGTACAACAAGAAGACACCAATAAGGTCAGAGTGGTCCTGGGCTTCTTTCAGGTTACTAATGAATTGTATCTTTCAGTTTAAAATAGTAAGTCAACTATTGTTATTTTCATTTTGCATTCTTCTAT
Source organism: Brachypodius melanocephalos (assembly GCA_013398615.1). Classification (NCBI taxonomy): domain Eukaryota; kingdom Metazoa; phylum Chordata; class Aves; order Passeriformes; family Pycnonotidae; genus Brachypodius; species Brachypodius melanocephalos. Next base: position 2,677,454 of record VZSR01001854.1, on the reverse strand, counting down.
GCTGTGTCCTGAAACTGAAAAAATATATGAAGAAATGCCATTTAAAGCATTTCCCAAATCATCTGAAAACATGAACCTTGTTAATTCCAATCAAATTTTCTTGTGATTAAAATAGAATGTGTTAGTTTAAAATCTGATGAGAACAGCTCTTTGTTTTCCCTGTGGCTCATCACTGTTGAAAGGGAAAAGCAAGAGTGCAGATTAATGGATGGGGCAATGTGTAGTTTAGTTTTACATTGCTTGTTGCTGGGCTACTTCACTGTGCAACCCGGGGGATGATAGCCTCAGTGCCCTTTTGGTTTCATGGCAAACTGAACACTGAGGCTTTGCAGGAAAGAGGGTGTATCTGGATGAAAAATGGGTTCAAAGCTGGAAAGTCTTGAGATCATTTGTTTGTTTACATAATTGTACACAAAGCCCAGTTCCTCTCAACAGCAATAAGAACATGCAGACCATGAGCTTTTGCCAAAGTCTCCCACCAGACAGTTTAGCCATGTGCCAGAGAAACATCTGTCTCTTTCTGCCTCAATTCCTTTATCCTCTGACATTTAGCTGTTTTCCTCATTCCCAGCCTTGTTAGATGTCCCTGAATGCAGAATCTCAAAAAACCTGTTAGCTCTGGGTGGAGTCATGGCTTCAGGCTGGACACTTAGAAATGCTTTTATTCTGCTCTGCAGAAGTGTAAGTTTTAGAGCTGTCACAACTCAGGACATGGAAGGCACCAGGAGGCTGTTATCTTCCTGATCCTGAACACTCCCCTTTCCTTCCAGATCATCTGGACATCTCTGAGTTAGCTCATGTAATTGCTTTTACAATACCTGTGATGACCCTTGGCGTAGTTGCTTGCTTTGTCAGTTCTCTTTAATTTCCCTTAATCCCTGTGTAATTTTTTACTGGGTTAAATACATTAGGTAAGAAATCAAGTCAAGCTAAGCCAAACAACATCTTTACTGTCACAAATGTAATTACAAATGTTCAACTATTTATGTGGTATTCTCCCTTTCCAACTTTTCAACTCATCATTGCAAATCCATTTTATTCCTCTCCCATTCTTGTTGGAACCTCCCTCTGTGTGATCCTCTTTCTTTCCCACACAGAATGTAAATAACAGCTTTCAGATGCTGTTGTTTGGCTTGGCAGAGGGCCTCATAGGCAATACCTGCTCCAGTGATTTTAACTCATAAACTGGGATTTTACTGGCAGGCCAAGTGTGCTTGGTGCCTACCTCTGTACAGAAGTGTCACTTGTGTGTTACATTCTCCCATGGGTTAGTCTGTTTTAAAATCCTGCTTCTCATGGGAGTGCAGTAAATACATGAAAGTACTGAAAGTTTCTCTATGCCTTAGAAACATTTTTATGCAGTTTAGTCTGAAATTTTCTCAAAAATGTATATGCATTTAGATGCAAGAAGGCACTCATGTCCCCTAAGAAGCATCCTAAGATTCGTGTATTCCACAAACATTAACATCTGCATTGAATACGAAAGGGCATTTGAATCAAATATAGATAAGTGTATGTAAGCACACAATTTGACTCTGAGACTACATAAAATTGACCAAAACCAAAATAAAATGTTCTTCAGAGAACTCTGTGGTTAGCTTTGTTTCTAGAAGTTTTCTAGTAACTCATTTGTGGTAACCTCCTCTGTATTGTAGTCTAAAGACAACTTAGATACAGAGATGGTCACAAATGGCCTTCAAATGCATTCTCTACGTGGCTAGGATACTCAGCACTACTTCCACCTGACACATGGGAATTGTTGTGGCCAAATGTGATGCACGAGACACCATGATTTACCCTTCAACTTGTCTAAAACTATTATAATTCGTGAGTGATATTATGTTCATATTGCAAAGTTGGACCCCAGCACTGGAATAATAAAATCACAAAATGGTTCGTGTTGGAATGGTCTCCTTTTCCCCCAAGATGCCACTGTCTTGCTTCTGGGCTCAGCCATGCCCTGTGGTGGGGCCATTGGAGCCATCTGGAATGGGTTGTGTCCGACTTGAAGCAGCCCAGGTGCTGCTCACAGGGGCTTCTCTGCTAACCCCACTGCCAGCACCCCTGCACAGCAACCCCCACACATTTCAAGACAGCTGAAAAAAGCCATAAACCAGCCTGGAATCACCTTTTTCACAAGACACATAAGGCAGATGTAATGGTGCTACTCTGTGGTGGTCAGCCTCCTTTCTCCTCATTCCTGGTTGTTTTCATCCCTGCTGCAATCCAGTTCTGCCACAGAAACTCTCCTGCCGTCTGTGCATTTGATCTGCCTTCACTGATGTTGATATGTGAATTGAAATTCAGCTGAGTGTCTCAGTCTGGAGTACCTTTCATTTATCTGGGGTGGCCTCAGGGGTACATGGTGTGTGCCAGATACATCTCTCAGTTCAGTCTCCTTTTCTGCCTTTGCACTTAAGCTCATGATGAGACTGATGGCTGGATTCTGTTTATACATCAACAGCTTTCTCTAGGGACAATCCATTTTTTCCTGGGCCAAGCTCCTCAGAACAAAACTGGTGTGCTTATTTTGGCTGTTCTCTGTCATCCCCATCTCTCACATGGTAACTGAGGCAGCACTGTTAAGCTGGATCCCTTGGGACACTTTTTCTCTCAAGTTCCTCAGGACCACAAAGGTGGGACATTTGTAAATATCCTTCTCTGCACAGAGTCTCTGATTGGCTTGTCAGCTTGTCAGAGTATCTTGCTCCCAGACATCTGCACAGAGGAAGAAAGGATGCTCTGACAACTTGGTTGACCTTCTGGGCATCCCTGGCATCTTGCTGCATATCAGAGTGCTTCTCTGGTTATCACCAGACAGTAGAAGACACTGTCATCTGTTTCCAGTGATACCTACCTGAAGAGCTCCTGATGTAATCTACTCTGCTGCTCTTTGGCTGCTCTGGAAGATGTGTTGGGCAGTGATTTTACATGACAAGGTGCCTTAGGGATTCTGCTTAGGGATTTGCCATATTTGTTGGTCAGGAATGTACCAGTGATATCCATATAAAATCATAACTCACTAGTGTCAGGTCAGGTTAGGGTTACATGACTCATACATTTATATATGCAATGTACATAATTCTCTTACAATAGATTTTAAAATACGCAGGGAAGAAAACTCAGGCTTAATCCATTAAAAATTACATCAGAAAGGTTGCTTTTTTCAACTCTTTCTTCCTTGTGGTGAATTGACCTTATCAGGATGCCAGGTGCCCACCAAACCTCTCCATCAGTCCCCGTTCTCAGCTGGACAGGGGACAGAAAATAAAATAGAAAACGACTCACAGGTTGAGATAAGGCAGTTTACCAAAGCAAAAGTGAAAGTTAGGGTGCACACCATCAAAGAGAAAAAAAACATTTCATCCTCTAATTTCTCATCAACAAATGATGTCTGGCTACCTCCTGGAAAGCAAGGCTGCAGTACTTGGAGTGGTTGTTCCCGAAGGCAAACATTGTAAATAAGGAATGCTTACCCTTCCTTTTTACTTAGCTTTTATATCTGAGCTGATGCCATGTGGTATGGAATATCCATTTGGTTAATTTGGGTCAGCTGGCCTAGCTGTGTCCCCTCCCAGGACCAGCCTTCTGATGAAGGGGGAAGGTTGCAGAGCACTGTTGCTGTGCCAGCCCTGCTCAGCAGGACCCAAAACAAAGGTCTGTTGAGTTATCAACACCTTCCAGCCACCAGCACAGAGCAGTGAGTGAGTGCTGCTGTGGGGAAATGAACCCCAGCTCAGCCAGACCTAGAACATTAACCCTGCCCATTTAACTTGCTGAAGTTAACTTGCTTCCACTGAAAGGGTTATCCCATTCAGGCCTTCATATAATCTCTACCTTAGTGAAATACAATCATTTTTAGAGCAAGATTCTTGAAGAGGTTCTTGTTAATGAGTTTATTTCATCACAAAGCCCACTGTAGATTATCTCTTGGCCATTCTTGGTTAAATTAGATACTATTCATTTGGATCTGCAAATCGCTCTCTGTTAAGTGTTCTGCAGGGTTCTCCTGACTGAAAAAATTTCCTCCCATCTTTGGTGACTTTTAGGCATGTTTATATGTGAAGTGGGTAGAAATCAGTATGTTAACAAACATGCTGGATGTGTCAGGGAGTTAAGTGCAGGTAGGCAGTTTGCTTGGTTGAAACCAGATACCGTGACACTCTCTCCGCAGCAATTGGACCCTCACCTTTAGCCTTTCTCCCTTCAGCTCCCAGCAATGCAGCTGTCAGTCTGAGCTCCCCCTCTCCTCTCAGCCCTGTGACCAGGGCTGTGCCCACACCCTGGATGCCAGAGGCAGCTCCAGACTTGGTGCATGGTGTGAATGCGCTGCCAGTTTCCCAGAAAGGAGGTGATCCCGTCACACGGCAGACAGCCGAAATTGCCTAGGCAGCTCCTGTCCCTCAGTGCCCACTCTCCTCCTCTGAATTCAAAGGGTTCATGTCTGGGTACCTACACTGCAGATAGTGTTTCAATGTTGTGTGTGTAAAACGTGAGAATTGCAGTGGTTTGTGACCTAACAGGGCAAATGTCAAAATAAATACCGTGCTGTTTTAATTAGGCAATTGGCTAGATAACACTTTTAAGCCTTTTGGAATTTTATTCTGTAAATGCTCTCTGTTCATGTTTGCTCAACTGATTTCAATCTTTCTAGATCTTATAGAATCACACAACCCTGGAACTGTTTAGGTTGCAAAAGGCCAAGCAGTAATCTAACACAGCCAGGCCCACAACTAAATCCTGTGTCTAAGGGCCATATACACACAATTTCTGAACACTTCCAGGTTCAGAACAGGTTCAACACCCTGGAATTTCCACCCCTTCCCCGGGCAGCCTGTTCCACCTCCTCAGTGAATAAGTTTTTCCTAATATCCAGCTTAAGCCTCCCCTAGCACAACCTGAGGCTGATCAGAATGAGGTACAAATAAATTCTGAGTATGAATTGATTCTTATGATGAGCTGGATGCTTTTGAAGTAGGGGCAGTTCATACCTGAACGACGTTTAAACAAAGTGTGAGAGCTGAGGCAACAAAGCCACCACTCAATGTTTGCCAACACAGCTACCCAGTACACTGGGGAGGTTTCCCACTGTGCTGAACTGCCCAGCACTGGGCAGGACCCTTCTGTGGGTACTTGCATCTTTATCTTGCAGTCCAGGCTGAGCAGTGCCTTGCTGAGCACATCAGGATGAGTTCTGGCCGAGAAACAGAGATCTGAAGCCACGCCCCTGCATGTGCTCTGGGTGAGTATTTGGTGCAGTACCTCAGTAATGCTGGATATTGGATAATTATGGATGTCTGCCTCTGTGTTGGCAGTCCTGAGGGCTCATCACTTGAGTAACTCTGGCAGTGCTGGGATCTGTTTTATCTTGCACAGCAGTGTCCTTCCAGAGCCTGGGATCCACACGACTCTCCAAAAAGAGAAGCAGGTTTTTAGTGGATCGTTTCTGATGTCCCAGCTGTGTGAAGGGAATTTTACCTAACCAGATGGGTGAATGACAGCACACGGTGTGACAGTGGCAAAACCAAGCAAGGGGCTGCTTGCCCTGCCAATACACACGTGGCCACCTGGCTGCCATCTCTGGCCACACAGTGGCTGGATCCCTTTGGCAGAACCAGCTTGGTTCTTTTTCCTTTACCCAAAGAAGTGTCTTATCTTTGATATCTTCATCATCGAGTCAAATGTGAAAAAAAATACTCCGTTTTTCCAAAAGAGAGAAGGAAAGAGAAATGTATGAGTGGGCACATTGTGATAATCTAAACTTTATTTCCTTAGAAACCATAAGTAATCATGGACCTCCAGAATTCTGGAAAATGAGAAAAACTCTCTGGAACGTTACAAATGGGAATAGAGTATAAAGGGTAAAATGTGTTCTAGGTTTATTATTTAGGTTCAGAGCAGTAGGGCTATGAAGCTAAAGCTGGAATACATATGGGGAGCAGATTTGATTTTGGTGACCGGAAGCCAAAACATGGCCATCTCAAACCAAATTTCCTTCCTTCTGTACAAACCCTTCCCTTTGAGGTAGGGTTTAATGTTTTCCCCGGAGAGAAAAATGAAATGTTTTCTTGAAGAGTATTTGTAAAACTGAAGTCTACATGCTTGTGACATCAAATCACAAATGTAGTGCTATATTGCCCTGTGGGCATGGAAATTTCAAGCTCTTGAGTACACTATTACAATAAGTTTAAAATGCATTTCTTGCAAACAGTGTAATTCCTGGAGACACTTTAGTTGTACATTGGCTTACAGATTGTTATCGCAGTTGTGTAAAGAAAAGAAGAAAATATTTGTATTTCCAAACAACAGAATCAGGCTGACAGGCCTGTGCTGTCTTTGAGGGAGCAGTGGTGACTTCTGTTTTCCTCTGACCGTAAAACTGCTTTCCAACCCTTATGCAAAAGCATTAATCTTTGCTAGAAACAAAGCAAAGCACATCTCTTCATTAAAATTCCTTGCGAATTTATCTCAGTATGATTTCAAGTAAAAATTTTGAAATTATTTCACTAAAGCAGGTTAAATAAAAAATAAAAATAATAAAAAAAAAAGGTTTGACCTGGAAAAATAGTAGTGACTTTTAGTCAGATACCCATGTCTGGCCTTGCTGTCACATTCAGGTTATGAGACCATTGTCAGCATACTTGTCTGTTCCGTGTATTTCAAGAAAACTGGGTTGTAATAAATGGGGACAACTTGTAACAACATAACGTTTAGCTCACCAAAGCTATTTCTGATAATTTGGGCTAGAAGATAGTGGAGTGGATTCCCCCATTAATGTCTTTGCATCTTGAAAGCTCTGATTTCATTATGCTGAAGTGACTCCCCACAGACCAATATCTTGAATATCCTCTGTGAAGTTAATTTCATAGCTTTTCCTGGTACCTTGTTTCTGCATTTGCATCTGAGCTTATTTTGCCTTCTCATAGTTATGAAAGTTTCTCTAATCTTTAATCTGTCTTTTTCCTTGTTAATGCTTTATTTTATTACTTCCTTGTTTTCCCAGCGGGTTGATAAGATTGATTTATCTTTTATCTGATATCCATGCTTGTGTCCATGAATAATACTGCTTCCTCTTGGTCTTTTCTTTCCATGAAAGCTTCTCCATATTTGAAGACATTTTCTCTTAAACTCTTTCAAATTCAACAGCATTTTAAAAAAATTCCCCTATATTAATAAAGGAATTTAAAAAAATCAAGGAAGATTGGAGCTAGCTGTAGTGACATAGTTGTATATTTAACATGCTGTTTTATTAACACTATCCAACACAGTGTTTGACTTCTCTCTGACAGTCACAGTAACTTGAGTTCAGTGCATTAACAGTTTTAATCTTCCTCTCATATAACTTGCTGATGTCTTTATAATGGTGATTTTAAGTTTGGATCAATGTGAATAAATTTTCCTCATTTGATTCAAGTCAGATTTAGTTCTCCAAAACCCTTGGCTTCTGTACAAAAAAATCAGTAGTGAGTTTTAACTGTCTCTTTTGGCCCATGAACAGACTTCAAATGCAAAGGTTTTGATCCTTAATTCAAGAAATATAATTCATTTTGAAAGACTCAGTGCTTGAAAAGTGTTAGAAAGTGCAAGCTATGAACGCCTGGCTTTGCTGACCTAAGGAGAGCTAACTACACTGCTATGACGTGGTAGAAACATAAGCAAAGGTAGAGGAAACTGCTGGGATAGTGGGGAGAAGCTGGTAGCTGCTACCAGGAAGAAAAACACATACAAAGACAGAAAAACAGATCCAAGCTGGAACCAGCAGCAAAACAAGCAGTTTTGCTGGAGCCGTGACTGAAGGCTGAAACATTATAGACTCCTAAGAACCTTTGAAAACAGTACATGATCTCATAGGAACCTGCAGAAGGCAACTGGATAACACTTTGAACTGGATAACAACAGTTTCTAGCCTGAATGACTTACCCATGCTAACGAAGATGGGAATGGGCTTTCACATCCAGCTCTTACAGGGTTTTCCTGTATGTTGTTTAAAATGGAATTTCATTTTACCACTGATGACAGGAAATTACCCAGCTCATAACTAGGATGGAATAAACCTACCTAATCCAGGTATGAAATGGTATTCTTTGAAAATAATGTTTTCCCCTAACACTAAGTTTTCTCCAATCTGATTTGTAGCACAGATTTCCTGCATGTCATTAACACGAAATGGATTGCTGAGTAAATCTTCTAATTTGGGCTTCTGCTTAACTAAAACCATCCACTTCAAGGATTGTCCCTCAGTGAAAAAGATCTCATTGCTTCTTTTAAAGTTCTGAATTGGGACTGTCAATCTCAAAATTTTTTCTGGTTCCTATGAGACAAATGCTTAAATGCTTGTCTTCGTTTCCTTATCCTGGGTAAGATGCTGGATATCCTGGGTGAGAGTGGACTGGGTTATAATTATGCATAAAAAAGACTGCTAGAGGGGATTTTCTTGAGCAGATTTAAAGGTTTTTGCAAACGCTTCAACTATGGACAGTACCTTTTCCATTCTTGCCCCACATCTGCTGCTACAGAACCAGCAACTGATTTTCTGTGACTTACTGCTCTCCCAAAAATCCCATAAATGCTGTACCTTTGCTTCAGCTTCATGCATCTCTACCTGTTTCTTGCCCCTTGCTAAAACAAATAATTTGTGTTGTTATGAAAGTGCTGCTGCTCACATTGTGTATGCATGCTGATGATCCTCTGCGATAAGATACTGTACAACTTTACAGTGCCACACACTAAACACAGCAGCATGCAGCAGCTCACATGATGGTCATTTAATATCCATGACTCACAGTCCACAGGACTAGGATTCCAGCCAGCTGGGATTTGTTCTAAGTGGCATGAAATGACAAACAGTGCATGATATACAGCTCAGATACCAAACATGGTGGCCAAGCTTTTACAAAAGCATGGCTCCTTGCCCTCGCCATTAAAAAAAAAAAAAAAAAAAGAAAAGAAAAGAAGGCAATAGATTCACCCAATGACTACTGAATGTTATTTTTCAAAAACTCGTAAAAAATTAAGTGCCAAGATAAAGAGCATGGTGTCTTGGCCTTTCTGCACCCTCCCTGGTCTCTGGTTGTTTTCCCTTTGTTTAATTTTTCAGCTTGAGTTTTATGTTGGAAACTGAGAACTCCTCTAACTGTGCTTGTGATATCTCTCCCTGATTTTTGTACATAAAAGCTGCAGCTTATTTTCCCTGGCTTGATATTCAGCTGGGATGTTCTACAGTTGTGGAGTGCAGGAGGGATTAGATGTTACTCTGTGATTCACCCAGTCCCTGAGGACAGCTATATAAAGATCATCCTCTCCCCTTGGCCCCAGGGAAGCTAGGGGGCAGATTACGAGCTAGCGGAAAAGACGAAGGCATAAAGAAAAAAACTCACCGTCTGCAAAGAGGCTCCTGGAGCACACATTCCCCTGCTCTCATACTGTACAGAACTGGGAAAAAGTGGGCTCCACTGCTCGCCTACCGTTGGCATAACCATGGAGGGGCAGTTCAAGGGAGAACAAAGCCACTGAAAGTTTTCTTTCCCACATTGGGACTGCTGCTTTCACAGAAGTTTCTCAAGGTTTCCTTTTCCAAGGAGAAGAAGGTGATGGGAAAGGCAGGACCCAGAGACCCTGCTGTTTACAGATGCTTTTTCCCTATGGCCTGGGAATCCTGAAATGTGATTGCCTTGTAAGGGCAGGTTATTTTCAGCCACTCCCTTCATTATGTTCCTGTTAAACCCATGGCCCAAGTGGGGCTTCTGTGCTGGAGAGATTTTGCACTGGCTCTCTGCCCAGGGATAGATTGCAGCAGGGGTAGACTCCAACAGAAATAGGTGGGTATGTGTGTAGATCTCCAAGCCTTGAAACAAGAATATCACTGCTAGAGGTCAAGCTTTGGGCTTGCCAGTTTTTCCCTCCTTTACTGAAGTCAGTTGATGCTCCCTTGCCAGCGCTGTCTATTTTTGTAACAGTCTCACAGTGGTGGGGATTTTCCCATTTCGGACCATGTCACAGAAGTGACACAACTTGGGATACTTTTGCCTCTGAGACTTCATTAAGAAGTGCAAACTCTGTATTTTCATGGTACAATTTCTTCTACGTTACTTGTTTACAAGTAAGAAATACTTCAATTTTTAATAAAATGTTTAATTGTATTTTATGTGCTTTGTCTGAGGCTTTAATATTTTAAAACTATTATTTTTTCCTCTGGAAACATTTGTCTTCCCTAATTTCTCAGAAACGAAGGTTTGAAAAGAAAATCAAGATTATTAGGTTGCAGATTTTTTTTTGGCAGATATACAACAGTTTTAGACAGGTTTTCAAAACACTTGGAATTATGGATTTAAATCCAAAAGTCTCTCATATCTGGTCCTTTTCCATGGTTTTTATGGAAGACTCAAGATGTGATTTGAAAAAATTGAAAGAAGGAATCTGAAAGCTGACAGCTATGACAACACCTGCCTCAGCTTTCTGTGTTCTGCGTGGCACATTTAGTTATATTTATCCTTCTATTTTTGCATCACCATTTTGTCCTGCATCTTGTCACATGCAGCAGGGTTTTGCTGCTTCAGAGTCTTTGTCAACTGTAAAGTCACTGCTCCATGTAGTTTGTTTAAGATGAAAAGCCCTTCCAAAATGAGGATTTGGCCTTTTTTCAATAGGAGCAGTGTAGTTTGTTTCATTTTTTAAAAATTATTTTAAATGAAGAATTTTGCTGCAGCACTATCTGGTATTACCATTGGCTTTACTAAGGTTTCACTGCCTTAACTTTTGTCTTTAATGTTCATTATGTTCAAATGTGTTTTGTTTTAAAATATGTGTTGCTATTCATGTTACTGAGAGCAAGTTCCAAGTGCCCTGTACAAGAAGGTAATGAGATTTGTGATGATTCCCAGTTCCTTAGGGAATTATTTCAGCCTTAGATGGCACTTTGGGAACGCTCTGTCCTTGCACAAGAAAGCTTCCCTTAGTTATAAGTAGATACTTAATATAGGGCAAGATTAAAATCCTTGGCAAAGGTTGTAATGACTTCACTGGGTCAAGGATTTTACCACAGGATATTGAAACAAAGAAATGAACAGAAATGAGCAATGTACAACACTCTCTCCCTTGTGAAGGGAGATCACTTTTGGCATGGATCTTGGACCTCAACCAAGCACTTTGTCTTCTGAAGTGAGAGCTGTAGTGTGCAGGAAAATGAATCCATACCATGCTACCTGCTGGACTTTTTGGATTGGTTTGTATTTTCTTGGCAATAATATACGAGGAGGAGAGGGGTGAGTCTGTGATCATTTCTTCTCCATTAGTAGGTGACATTGGTAAGAAGTGTTTAAAAATTTGTCTGTTTGGCCTCAATTTCTTTACTGATAGGCAGTCTAAACCATATTTGTTACAGATTGCTGGGCACTGAATCATTAGATATCTATCAGAACACTCCAGTCACCTCCGACAATAGCTGTTGTTTTCTACCAGTTTCCATTGAGTATCGAGCTTCAAGAATCCATCTGGTGTCAGCTAGGCTCTGGAGAATACTGATATTTTCTGATACAAATATGGGGACAATGGATGGGATTATGATTTCCAGTAAAATGTTGGGTTACAAAGAACCTAACAGACTACGACATTTTCCAGAAGTGTTATCTCATCTCAACCCATTAATGTCATATAATTGGGAGGAAAGGAAGAAAATCTAAAAATAAAAGAAAGGAGAAGGAGAAGGAGAAGGAGGAAATTTCAGGAAAAGAAAGGAAAGGAAATTTCAGGAAAGGAAAGAAAAGGAAATTTCAGGAAATTTCAGGAAAGAAAATTTCAGGATAGGAAAGGAAATTTCCGGAAAGGAAAGGAAGTTTCAAAAAATTTCAGGGAAGGAAATTGCAGGACAGGAAAGGAAATTTCCGGAAAGGAAAGGAAATTTCAAGAAATTTCAGGGAAGGGAATTTCAGGGAAGGGAAGGGAATTTCA
>VZSR01001854.1:2633580-2660637 GCA_013398615.1 Brachypodius melanocephalos | reverse complement strand
CCCTCCCTCCCTCCCTCCCTCCCTCCCTCTTTTGTCTGCTGGTTAATTCCCATGGTTAATTCCCATGAAACCTGATAGAGGGTCAGAGATCTTCAGCATACTTTCTTCCTAGATGCTTCATGGAATTAGGCACAGAGTAGGAAAGGATGATAATCTTTATGGAGGAATAAAAAGCTGCCTAGGTTTTCTGCCAGAGAAATTCTTGGAAAGAAGTTTTTAAGATTGATCAGCCATAGGAAATGCTTCCTGCAGGTAACATGGGATCTTGCTCTGCAGCAACGTTTTTACTACTGTATAGACTCAGTCTCTGCTCAATAATAAAAGTATAAAGAAAGTTTAAAAGTCAGTTATCACAAGAAAAAAAGCTGTCCAAAATTAGGCTGCATTAGTTCATGGGCTCACCCCATTACTTGTTTTCTTGTTGAGAAATTCAGTTGAAAAAAAGTAATGATCAGAATCCTATGAGTGAATTTGAAAACAGCAAAAGCTGAGAAATCCAAAGGTAGGTCTCTGTAGTCTTGCATATAAACCATGTATTATGAAAACACTAAAAATATAGTACTTTGTGCTAAATTTTATCATGATTGTTTTAAAAATCTATTGCAACTCAAAGCCTTTAACGTTCCTCCTAACCTCCCTTAAGAGTTTGTTTGTTGCTGGCTTTCCTGGGTGTGGGGAAGGCAAATGTCACACTGGGTGGCTGCTGTTCTCTTGGGCGTGGTCACTGCAGATTGGTGCTAACCATTATTTGCTTGTTTTTCAACTGTTCTGGGGCAAAACGATGAGACAGGAAACATCTGAATCTGTCTGACACTCCTGTGGCATGGACCACACTGGAGCAGCTGCAGCTTCTCATTTTGCTGGGTAACCCTTGGCTCAGGCCAAAGTTCCTTGGTACTTTGTCACCTCTCCTGTTTCGTATGTCCTAGACAAATTGCTTCAGGGTCCTGAGTGCATTGATGAGCCTTAGCTGCTCTCATCAGACTCCCACAGGGCCTCCACTCACATGTTCTGCTCAGGGGCTCCACTGCAGCTCAGACTCTGCTGAGTTCTGCTCTAGCTCCAACTGTGTTTGTCATGCCTGGCCATGGCCCCTGCTCCTAGCTTGACGTGGGACCTGCCCTGTCACTATGGACTTGCATGCTGATCATGAGAATGTGTTCGACTCTGGCTACTGCTGTCAGACCTGGCCTGACCCTGACTTGATAATTTGCATATAGATGTCACTACAAAATGCTTGGGACTACAGGAAGCCTCATTCCTCCAAGGTGCAGGGCTGTGGCTTATCTTAAAAGGATTGAGGTGTTTCCACAATCTGACTTCTCCTCCACCCCTTCTGTGAGGAAAATTAGTCTCAAAATTAGATTGAGCAAAACATTGTTATTTTGGTCAGCCCGTGAACATGTATTTCCTCTTATCCCTCATTCTTGCACATCCAAAAAATCCTGGCTAAAATCAGATGTCTACCTGCACATACTGGTTTTTACACATTTGGGGTGGCACACTGCTACTAAGGCATGGCTTGCTGTTGCTAACCCCTTCCCCAAGGACTGGAACTATTCTGACAGGAGATAGTGGGACTTACAGTCCTTGAATTTCAATTACAGGTGGAGGAAGGGAGAGAGGGAAGGAGAACTGGGTGTTGTTGCTGTCTGCCTCCCTGTGCACAGCACATATTTCTGCATGGATTTCCAGCAGCAGTCATTGATGATCGCATCAGCAGTAATGTCCCTTGATGCTTGCAATCCTTCTTAAGGAGTCCAGGGATGGCAGCACTGCATGGAGATGGGGCTGAAAGCAGGAAGGAATACCAGTGACAGGTGAGTAGGGAGCAGAAGAGCTGCTCTGTGTGTGGAGAAATTCTATCCAGCCTAGCACTCTTTCCCTGATGAGTCAGAGCCAATCCCTGCAGAAGAATTAAGGAACTGGCCATTTCTGGAATGACTCCTCCCTTGTTACATCCTTCCTTCCTATCTCCATCAGCCCCTGGGCTAGAGACTTACTGGTCAAGAATCCAAGTTGTTCTGCCTGAAGACTCCTGATGGACATGACCATCATGCATATGCCTTGGTGCAACCTAATTTCAGCCTTCCAATATCTGAAGGAAGCCTACAAGAAAGATGGAGAGGCACCTTTTACATGAGCATGTAGTGATAGGACAAGGGGGAGTGGTTTCAAACTGAAAGAGTAGATTTAGATTAGATCTTAGGAAGAAATGTGTTACTGTGAGGGTGATGAGGCACTGGCACAGGTTGCCCAGAAAAGTTGTGGGTGCCCCATCCCTGGAAGTGTTCAAGGCCAGGTTAGATGGAGCTCTGATACACCTGGTCTAGTGGAAGGTGTCCCTGCCCATGGCAGGGGCCTTGAAGCTAGATGACAGTTAATGTCCATTCTAGCCCAGGCCATTTTGTGATTCTATGACTCTGTGTTCATCGTCTTTCAGAGAAGTTTATTATGCCTGCCTAGCACAGGGTAACACCAAGATGTGTCACTTCAATATGCATTGTGCAAATCTATCCTCTCTACTTTATTCTTCCATGCAAGGTGTTTCCTTCTAGAGATCTACCTAGGCCTGCCAAAGTATGTTAAGACAAGTATGGTTTTATCAAATCTCTAGTAAAAGTTTCCTCACAGCCTGAGGCTTCTTCAGTTCTGTGAAGTTTTGCTGGTAAAGTTTGGATTGTTTTGCTGGACTTTGTGTTCTACCATGGGATGGAAAGGAAGAACCTTTTCAGCTGATATATGTTGTTTCATTTCTTTTTCAGGCTGGAAAAGAAATAACGCATTACTTTGTGACTGGATCATTTGTCCCTGGAACAAGTAATCTTCCATGGCTCATGGAGGGTAACTTGACTGCACTTCTGGATTGCCAGCTGTGACTTGTGTGGCTACACACACAGTGGGTAGAAGCCCTGCTTTCTTCTTTCACTTTGCCATGAGCTTCCCAACCCAGGAACTCTGATACCTGTAGTTTTCCCACTGAAATACCACAGAAGATTATCTGACTAACCATGCTTCTGTAGACAAAGCCAGATCCAGACCAACTGCTCTTTTGACCTGGCTGGAGCTAGGTCACATCTTTAAAGCTGCTAGATGTGTGGCTAGATGGGCTGACTTGGTTATTTCTCTTTATATATGGATTATGTAGATTTATAAATTCTTTATTACTTTACTTATTATTTTTTATTTAATGTACTGTTTCTGAAGTTTTTCCAGAACAGCCAGTGTTATCTTGATTTGTAGTCTCCATCTCTTCCAGTAAAACCCTACCAGATGACAGTGGAGAAAGAAGGAATTCTCTGAGGTTATTTTCTGCTATCTGGAGATAGGCAAGAAGTTCCATCATACCATTAATGTAAGATCTGGAATTCCCAGTTGTGGGAGTTGCCTGTGTAACTGTTAAGCCCTTTATGGATTCAAATAAGAAGGACAGTGGTTCTCTGGAACGGATGTCTAGTTTTAGGATGACATAACAAGTGCTACCATCACTTTCAGTGTGTGACTGAACAACTTTTAGGTGTCATCCTTCTTGGCACCCTCAGAGATGGAGGATGTGGTTTACTATTTAACAGCTGTTGGTGATCTTCTTTGCTCGCCAATTTGGAGTCAATGATGTTCTAATACTCTTGTTTACCTGGCAGTTGACAATCTAGAGGCAAAACAGGGTTTGGTCAGTCCCCTGAACTGGCTTCCAGTGGCTTAATAAAATGTTTCTTCATTGGCCTATATTCTGTTCTGGTCAATAAAGCCCCATGGACTTTGCTTGTCTGTGATCTCTTATTTTTTTCTTTGTAATTTCCCAGCTAATTCTTTAACTGGTGCATAATTTGGCTGCAATCCTTTCTGGCAAAAAATGAATTAATGAAGATATGTCTCTCAGATACGTGTTTCAAACAATTAAAATTTCCTTCAGATCGTCATTTCAAACTGTTAAAAGAAAGTATTTAAAAAATGACAGAATTGCAAGAAAAACACTTAGGAAAATTAGTTTTCATTTTGGGAACAGTGAAGAATGCTTTTAATTTAATTATTTTTCTTTGTATAGCACCTTGGAAAATGGTTGAACTGAGGATATTTCCTGTCAATTAGAAGATGGCTTTGAGTTAAATCACTACTTAGAATTCCACCTTAAATTCTACAAAGATGGCACTTGCTTAAGGTTCTGAAGATGCGAGTATGATCTGCTAAAAATCAGACAAGTGAGCAGAAACAAACTATGACTTCTGCCCCAGGGGTAATGGAGATGGAGATGAATCCTGACAAGCACACACATGACAAGACCTAGGCAGAGCAAGAACGCGTGACTCACAAATTGTAGTGGCACGTTCTCTCCAAGGGCCTCAGTGTGCAATAATGCCTGAAAGATCTCAACCAGGATCACATGATGCATACAGTGGTTGGCTGACTGTTGAGCCATATAATAAAAGCCCAACAAATTAAGTATAAAACAGCCTCTGGTGAGCTATAGCCCTAATTAGACATAGAATTAACAGGTATTAGATCAGCAGAATGCCTGCCAGTGAAGTATGGAGGGGATATCATTAAAGAGACAGACTTCTGATGTGTGTTTATGTCCCTCTGAAGTTGATCCACTTTTTAATTATTTCTGCCATTATGAGAAAGCTAGCAGGATTCTTTCACTGAAAAGACCAGGACAGAGCTGCAGAGAAGTTCATCAGTCTTCATGGGTGACAGACAGACAACAGGAGAGTTTTCTACCAGTCACTTTCTCTTCTCCTGGAAGTGTTGAGCTGAAGCTCTTTGCATCCCCTTGCCCTGTGCCATCTCCCACCTCCCAAATGGTGAGTAAAGTTAGTGCCACCACTCATTAGTGTGCCCTCACTGTCACCCCCCATTCCTCTTGCACATGGGCACACAGTTTCCTGCTGCTGGAGTTTACTGTGAAATGAGCTCATGTTCAGTCACAGCCAGATCTTTGGAGCTGGGTATTTCACTCTCCCAAGGTGTTTTCATCTGCTTTTACTTCTTTTATAGTGGCTTCTCTTTGTCCACGCTGGTCCTTCTTCTCTCTGCCCAGTCTCTTGTTATTGCTTTTCTTTCTGCTCCTTCTGGATCTTTTTTTATCTTTTCCTTTTTCAACTTACACCTTCTTTAGTTTATATCACTTTATCCATTCTGCACAAAGTTCAAGTCTCCAGTGACCTCATCTTGCCAGATCAGAGCACTGTCCCTTCATGCTGTCTGAATAAGGGTAATCCTGGACACACAGACTTTGCATGCAAATCTTCATGCAAGCACGGATATGACAAATACTCAGAACAGAACAAACAGCAGTGACAGTAGGGGCAATCAGAGGTTGTCTCATTTTTTACTTCATCAGTGACCTCCTTCTAGCTCATAATCCTGAGATTCTGAGTCCATGAAAGAGACCCAAGGACTGTACCCCCTAAATCCACCAGAATGGACTCTGTGGCAAGCCATCTCTCCTGCTGTCTGCAGGACCTGTAAGCATACTGTTGATCTGTACTCCTGCCAGCTCTGCTGAGTAAAATAAAAACCACTGGTTTCCACACCTAAACATTGGAGGGGTCTCATTTCCCACAGTCTCACTGTAATTCTGCTGTGCCTGAATAGCACAGATCATCTGTCAGGTGTAGTGGCATTGCTGCACTTACAGTGTAGAGCTTTTCTGTGCAGATGTTCTGGTTATATAGTCATGATTACGATGAGATTACAGTCATGTCTTTGATTTTCAAAGTCTGCTGTTCTTTCATGTATCCCTGCCCGAAACTGAAAAATTTAGTGAAAGAGAGACCATTTTTGATTGCAAAGCTTCTGTGAAGAGGCCTTCTGCCAGAGCAGTCATGTCAAGGCAACAGATCGGCCGGACCATGATGTTCAGAAAAATGGCACATTTACAGTGTCCTTTGAGAAAACCAGGTATGGGTTTCAGTTAACTGAATACCCAGGAAGGGTTGTTGTCTCCTAGGTTCTCAGGTAAGTGCAATTCATAGAAAGTGTTTTTAAAACAATTATTTTCAGGATGCAACTATGCATCTCAGTCTGGATAGTTTAATTTTGCCAACATGAAATGCTCCCATTCAGGATCTGAAAGCATTATTTACTTTCTCCAAGGTGTGCTCTGTGCAGATGGCTTTTGTCTATTTCCCTCCTATTAGATGTGACTATAATTCATCAGGGATGGTGATGGTTCCAGCTGAAATGACGAATTTTAGCAATTCTATTGTCCTTTTAAAGCCATGACCCTAAAAGTCATTCATGGTATGAGTTGGCCGACAGTATTCTGGCAGACTCTGTAGACAGGTACTGAAGTCAATTTTTGGCAAGAATTTAGCTAGCTGGGTTGTGACCACACTTTTTATATAGCTACTGTGGTTTACTTTGACATGGAGGGAGTGACATGGCACACACAGAGAAAGCTTTGATTGTTACCATGTTAATGCTAAAAATATAGACATCAAAGGGTGGCAAATGTGTTACTGCAGCTCAATGAGTTTCTATTGTCATTGCAAATCAGCTTTGAGTATATCTGGATGTGGATCAGCCGTCCTGAAGTATGAAGTGGAAGCTGCATACCTCTAAAATACCTGCCTTCTTCCCTAGTGCAATCTCATTTTCTTTTTCAAATCTGTGCAATGATGACTGCATTTACATGGTTGCTGTCCTGTTCCTTGACTATGTCTCAACCAGGAAAGGCATTAGAGAATTCTTGTTCTACATATGCTCTATATATGCCTCTGTAAGGGCTTGAAGAGATAAGCTTTAGTTAGAAATTAAGGCTGCATTTGTATTTTATGGAATTAAAATGTTAGATTGGATCATAAATGTGCAACCTATTTTGCTGTTATTAGATGTGATAGTTTCTGTTTATATATTTTCTTCCATGCACAGACACACAGGCACACACACAGAGAGTTTGTCACAATTCAGTACAGCTGGTAATTTTCAGTTCACCAGAAACTCAGAATAGCAGAGAAATTGTTCAGTCAGGCTTGATGTGGAGAACAAGTGTTTGCACACACTTCTCACTCTCTTTCTGGGAGGAAACTATCAGGAGAGGTTTGAAAAAGAAATGTGACGAGAAGAGAGTCAACACATGTGCCTGCTGTTTTTAATATAGTTATTGCTGATACACAGGTGCAGGTTTAGCTGAGAAGTGAAGCAGGAGTTTAGATGCAGTGTTGCTTTAACTGGAAAAGTGGACAGGAGTAAAGCAGGAAGCACTTCGCTACAGGGAATCTTCTGCTGAGTGTCATATCAACAGAAAAGACTTGAGAAGGCATTCTTGAGAAATAACTTTTTTATCTTTTCATCTTTCCTACCCTAGTAGACTGGAAGTTTTAAGACCCATCACAGCCCTCTGAAGAGGCAGGATTGACACATGACCAGAAAAGAGTTTGTTAGCTCAGGACGTAAAAAACCCCAAACAGTAGATAAACACAAACTGAGGGTAGAGCACCTCTCTTTACCTTTCCACCCAGCAGACAATGTTCTGGAGAGCAACGTGTTTTGATTCCATGATTTCAGTCGTACACTAAGCACCAGATGAAAGTCTCTTTTAGGGCTGTGTATTCAGTATGAGAAAAGCCAACTTCTCTCAAGAGTCACAGTAGATTTTACTGCACCAAGAAAAGTTGGAGTTACGTAGACACTCAAATCCAAATGCTCCCTCTTTCTTTCTCTGAAGGCCAAAATATTTTCTCAGATATACATATTCATCTTCATTGAAGATAATGAGAACTAAGCAAGTCTCAAGGCAACCTCACAGAAACCAACTGTTATTTTCTGCAGTGAAATATGATTTTCTACAGAGTAAAATATGTCTCTTTTAAAAAATGTAAATTCCATATATAAACTCCTCTTGATATATCAATGTTTCTAAAGGACCCCTCTCTCTTTGCTCTGTTAGCTGAGCAAGGAGACTGACCACTTTATTAATTGGTTTTTTATGACATTGGAGAACAAAAATCATCCATTTTTGCTATAACATGAAGATTTAAAACTGAAATGCATCTTGTCTTCATGAAACAAATCTGAAGTTTCATTTTCAGTTACATATATTTTATCTACATCCAAGAGCACCAGACAGTTTACTGAAATCCATCCTTCTCTGACATTGGCAATATCACAGAAAAAAAGATCTAAATGTAACACGAAATATGAAAGTATTTAACACATTATAAATATAGATAAGTATATTTTTAATACAGATACACTGAAGAGGCATGGCAACCAGTTAAGTTCCTTTGAAAATGCCAAAGCAATTGTTTATCTGATGCATGAAGCTGTAGGCAAGTATCCTAGTGATTTGCTTGCAATGCACAAGCTTTTGTTCACATTACACAGTGAAGACAAACAAAATCTGCAAACTTCTCAAGTTTGTTTACAATATGATCCAATTGATTCACATATGATATTGAATAACCCTTTCTGCTGTTTTTAGTTGCTAACCATTTTTGACACCAAGTATTTTTCTCGGTGGTTTTAGTATTCATGGTCAGGGATGGGAGAGGAAGGTGTGAAATTTTGATGGGATTAGATAGGGGAGGTCCAGCTACATCCATGTGATTTCCTCAAGCTCACCTTATATTCTTTGATGGGTTTGTTGCTCTGCATCTTTCTGGTGCCTCCAGTTACCAGGGTACATAACGTTATACTTACTGTTCTTACTCTTCACTGTAATAGACAGTGGAATGTCAAATCCATAATATTATCTCTCCCACCCTTTCACAGACAGGCAGGCTGTCTACAGAGAGTTTTGAGCTGGAATTTCCTTAATGCTTTGGAAAATTTAAAAAGTACCATAAAACGACACAGTATTTTAACTATAAGTATGACTTCATGGTTATTTTGTTTTCACTGCAACTTGTGTGCATTCTCAGATATTCCAAAACCTTCCTGGGGATGCCACCAGAAGGAGTTGGCATTGCTTCTCTGTGGTATACACACCAGCTAATTCAAGCAGAAGACAATTTTGGCTGAGTGACCTATGAGGCAGTGATGTGTGTTCCATTAAGTACTCTCATTCCAGACGAATGTGGTTGCTTCAAACTGAGTCTGTACTGAAGATAGTACAAGATTGGTTCAATTATTCATTTGCACAAAACTTACCCGTGTTCTTTTGTTTGAGAATCAATCACAAACATTCACCTGCAACATATAAATGAATATTGTTCATGATATTTGGAACTGTTTGTTTGCTGCAGGTTGCTGTCTGATGAGGAGTTCCTGTAAACACATGGGAGCCACTCGTGATGTATTCACTCTGACTGTTGAGGAGTCATTTCTAATGTGTTTTTTATGTGACTGTTTTAAAAATATTTTAAACCAGGATAAAGATTTTAATGGAGGAAAATACTGAATAATTAATTAAAAAGACTGGGGAAATAAGAAATTATTCCGTTTGTGAGCAAGTGCCTTTGTTCACTTAAAATATTAGGTGTGAAATGTGTGAGTGTTACTTAGCAGCCATCAGAGGAATAGATGGACACAAGTGCTCCTGTAAGGGACCCTCTGGACTACAGCAAATATAGTTTGTTTCTCCCAACACCTGCACAGGCTGCATCACTGCTGCTGTTTTCATCCAAATCCTGCCAGTGGGTAATCAAAATCATCAGGGGGCATTCACAACAATGAAACATTAGCTGTCTTGAGTAGTTGCAGTGTATCTGGACAAAAATGTGAGTGTGGTGTAAGTCCATTTTGCAGATACAGATCAGAAGATAATAATAGAAGCAAGGACTGCCCAGTTATTATAGCAGTTATAACAATATGGATGTCTGGGCTGTGTCTGCTCAGATGATCCATACAGAAATAGAGTAGCCTCATACTTGTACAAGGGATAATCTGGAAAGTGGTGACTCTGAAGAACACTCAAATGTAAATGAAAAAAAAGGTGAATGTGAACTTCTATGGGCTCTGTGTGGTCTAAGAGTGCCAGAGCATGCTCTGTAAAAAGCAGTGCTGTCAAGTAGAAATAGAGGGTGGTACTGCCTTGAAACTGCCACCGAAATCCTATCTAGCCCTGTCATTAGGAAAGGGTTCAGAAGAGAGTAACAAGTGTGAAAAACCTATATAAATGTGATGGATGCAATATGCTATTAAGAAAGAGCTTAAGAGAAGAGTCATGCCAGAAGAGAGCTGTTGAACACTGAAGGAAATGGCAGAAATGAGACTTCTATTTCTGGAAAGTAAATGTAGATAAATCAAGCTAGAAATTATGTGCCTACTTTTTGGTGTGGTTAGTTGACCCCTGGAAACTACTCACCTAGACATGAACCTCGCTCTTGTGATTTAAAATCTGTAACCCCATATTGGATGTATTTCAAAAGTTGTATTCCATCTCAGTCAGGACTTATGAGTTTGCAAGTGTTTTCAGGTGTTGGACCAAAGAGGTCAGCACTCAAGTAATCCTAAAGACCCAGTAAAAAGAAGAAAGTGTTTCAAAAACTTACTTGGAAAGCACTCAAGTGGAAATATTTGTCATGGACTGGAGCAAACAGATTTGTACACCACTATATATAAAAGCAGAATAATTTTGTGCACTGAACAGTAAGGAGGTTATCAATGTTGAATTTTTGAGCGTTTTACCACAGTAAAAAATAATAACTGGCAGCTTGCCTGTAACAGAGGAATCTCATCTAGCTTTTGTGCGGAAGCAAAGGGTCTCATAGCACTTGCAGCTGAGTTGCAATGCATCTCCAGCATAAGCATCATTTGATAACCATTATGCTTTCTAATCACTTTCTAATTAAGCTGTGTTATTACAAATACGATGTGCAGCTGTACTTTATTTGTCATATTCTTCTTTGGACTTATTTGCTCCAACCTGGAGTCTAATTTTCATATTATGGGGCTGCCTGAAAGAGTTTGTTTTGCTAGTTGTGGCTGCTAAGTTGGAAACTTCATTCTTTCTGCAGTCTGTTACCTATGCCCATCTATTTTGATATTTCCTTCCTTCCTTCCTTCCTTCCTTCCTTCCTTCCTTCCTTCCTTCCTTCCTTCCTTCCTTCCTTCCTTCCTTCCTTCCTTCCTTCCTTCCTTCCCACTTCTCTGATCTCTCCAGCTAAAGTAAAACAAATGTGGCACAGACATCCAATGTAATTATGGCATGGCTGTTTCTGTAGCTGAGGGCACCCCAAACTCTCTCCTTCCACTTCAAATGATCAGCTCAATTAGAAGCAACCTTTCCTACACTGCCTTGAAATCCCAGCTCTGGATTATCGTGACTAAGGACAAAAGGTAAAAGGGGCTTTTGACAAAACCAAGCAATAGCAACTTCTGGACAGAATATTTTCTTCAACCATCTTACATGTGAATGACAATCACATTTTCAAATGTTTTGTTCATCTTCTCACCTAAAAATGCAATGTATTCACATCATTGGCTGTAATTGCATTTGTAAAACTCATTGACATCTTTCATGTTTTACACTGCTTGCTTGTTTGATTTAGTGCAAAAAGAAATGCACTAAAGCGGACTGCAGCATTATTAAGGCATAATGTTTCACAGTGAGGGGTCTAGATATCATAAAAAATGTACAGAATCTCTAATGGATACTATAATTGAGATGGGGGAATCACTACTGTATTGTAAGCAAAGTTAATACCATTCTTCTGACCTCACTATCGATGTTACAAGACTGCAGTATAAAATATGCTCCCAAGATTTTGGAGATTAAGCAAAATTTTTTATGTTCTGGTTTCTAAAGAGCAATTGTATGTATGTTTCTGCACTACGCATTACCCAAAAGAAAGAAAAAAAGAAAGCATAGTTAGTTTTATTCACTACTTTTATTCACTA
Source organism: Brachypodius melanocephalos (assembly GCA_013398615.1). Lineage (NCBI taxonomy): Eukaryota > Metazoa > Chordata > Aves > Passeriformes > Pycnonotidae > Brachypodius > Brachypodius melanocephalos. The sequence continues at coordinate 2,648,853 of VZSR01001854.1, read as the reverse complement.
CTTTTATTCACTACTTTTATTCACTACTAGTCTTGGTTACTACTCTATTATTTCTGGGTTTATGTAACTAATGTTACATAACGTGTGCGACAATTATTGTAATATTTTCATTGTAGGTTTCTAAAGAAATAAAGATATTTAAAATGTCTATTAACTACCAAGGTAATGTTTTATCATCTCCTTATTTGGTGGCAAAGGAAATACAGAATTGAAAAGATGAATCTCCATATTCTCACGCTATACAAGCAACATTAATTAATTCAACATGACAAGCTTTGTGAAGTATCTGGGTAAGTCAATCTAGTATCATTTTGTTCATGAAGCCCAAAATATAGACTGACAAAGCACAAGTATGAAATGCATTTCAATCAGTTTAATCAAATGGAGTCAATGTAAAGAAAAGGGGCATTGTCAAGATGTGTCAGTGAACATTTGACCTGCCTTGCAGTTAATATTGTTTTTGTGCAAATTTCTCTTGGGGGGATACCCGCTCTGCTCTGCATTTCAGTTCTAAAAACTGAAAATTTTATTTTTGATCTGGTGAGTGGAAATCTTTAGTAGGAATGATACAAGAAAGATATCACTTGCAAATCGTTATTCACACACAATCTGAACTTGTGAAATCAGACCTTCTAAAGAAATTTCTATTTAGTGTGACTTTGACTCATTTGTAAGAAATTCTGCTTTTTCTGAATGATCTTTTTGTCTGTTTTGTGAGATGCCAAAGATGAGACTATAGAGTACTGAATTCAAAATCTGCTGGAGAGTTTAGCTTGTTCTCTTCTCTAAGACTGCACAGGAAAAAGATGAGGGCACAAAGTGAACCTATACCCAAGTGGCCACAGAGCAGTGGAAGGGTCTTGCCACAGATAACTTCAGTGGGACTTCAAGAGGGATTCCCTGGTAAGATAAATCAGGATTTCTACCAGGAGAGAGTACATAAAGCTGCCTTACTTCTCTGCATCCCAAATCTCCCTTTATCACTTTCCATGATCCCAGTGAAAAGCAAAGCAGAATGCAGATCTGTATTAATTTCTGAAAATTTCTTCACAAATTTATTTTCATAGTGATCTAGTTTCTGATCAGGCTCAATATGCAGAATAATTTAATGGCCAAATCATGGCACAAAAGGATTCTGTTTTGTCTGTAAATCTACTCCTCTGCCAGGGAATAATGCAGTTGTTTTAAGGGCTTTAAAACCTGTCTGTTACTTTCTCTGAAAACTATAGATTAGGCAGGATTTAAATTCACTGACTGAAGACACATATATATGCTCAGCAGAAATCAGAAAAATAGCTGTTAACCTTTTTTCTCAAGAGAAGAGAAACCTATGGGTGTGACCAACACTTGGAGAACAGTTTCAAATCCTATTTCCCACAACAATGTGTATTTTATAATACCGTACCTTTTTTGGATCTTAAGCTTTCGCTGCATTAAAAAAATCCTCACTATCCAGCAGCTGTCATGACCTCAGACACATGAATCAAGTTTGCCAGGATATGGAGAGATCCACAGGGTGAATCTCTAATAAATGCCTGAGCAAACTTCTCTATCCACCCCTCTGAAGTGTTGAGTGTTACCCCCCAGGAATGAATGCTGACTTATCAATGCTAAGTTTCATACCACTCCTTAGAGACAAGAGTAAACCCACAAATTCTATGAATTTCATCTCCACTGATGATTGCCATTTGTACCCCCTCCCCTGATTCCTGGTCCCTTCCCCTCCCTGAATGTTGGTGGAGCCATTCCTAGAGCACACCAGAGCCTTATGGATATTCCAAGAGCATGACCAGGGCACAGTGGAGCTCTGGAATCCCAGTGGACCAAGTCACGCTTCCAATATGTGCACACTCTGATCTGAGCAGGGATCATTGTAGCAACTCACCTGCAGGGCAGGTTTCTGAAGCAACACTCCAAAGATCAGGATCATGCATTTTTCTCAACCTGTTGGTGGGTGAACCGTGATAACATTCACAGATCTGGGGAACTCTCCATACAATTCAGTGTTTCTCTTGGACCTCTTGGAACCTCAGTACCATGTGGAAGTGTTGCAAGTTCTTTTACATGATTTTTTGAATGCTTCCTTCTTCAAACTTTGGTGGAATGAATTTAGAGCTACGTGGAAAGAATGATTAATTGCAGTTTAATGAATCAGAGGAAAAGTTGATGCCTGGTTCCAGCTCTGAAGATGCACCTGTATCAGTCTTATTTATTTGAAGTGCTTTACCCTGTAGTTTTACAGCCAATGAACTAGAATAACCAAAATGGTCTAAAGTGTCTTATTTTGATATTTGCAGCATTTTCACCCCAATGTTTTATATAAACCTTTCTGTTTTTTTCTGAATATATGCTGCTTAGTCCTTGACTAAAACATTTAACAATGTGAGAGTGGAGTATTTCGCTGCTACAGACTTAGACCTTCTGAAGAGCCTAATCAAAACCAGATTTTTTCCTTTAATTGGAAAAGAAATGAGTGTTTTGCACTACACACTAGCTAGTTAGTGCTATCATAAGCAACCCCCTATTAATCACGTACCATTTTTTGCAGCTGTGTACAGTAACTGACCTGCCTAGATACACTATAACTGAAGCAATTAAGGATCTTTTGTATTTTTTATGTAATTACCACTTCTGAGCTAGGTTGCTAAATACTTGGGACATTTAGGGTTATAATTTCAAGGTCATTATATTTTTGTTCATCTCATTTCCTAGGAAACCTATTTGCAGACTTGCCTAAAGCATCCCAGACACTATACATTAAAGTATGGCAAATTAATTCAATCCTACCTCCTTCCACTCAGTAGGTGCATGTCCATTTTTCCAGTGTCTAATACACAGTATATTTTAAAATTGTAAACTATTGCATGTTTTAATGATGCAAACAATGGAGAGAGCAAATAAGCTAAAAGAGCTAACACATTTATCTCTACATTCTGCCATCTGTTTGAAACTGCTGATGTAATTCCAGTTTTAAATTACATTAGATCCTGCCTTCTGGACCCCTTTCCCTATTTACTTTTTTTTTTTTTTAAGCCTTTAGAGAAAGCAGTGCCTTCAGGTAGTTGACTACTTAATAAGAAACTGTGTCTTTGACTGTTTTCAATCTAGACTTAAATTTAGGTTTCCTGGATAAAGAGGTATAGTGAAATGATAGTTGTATTTCCAAAAGATGAAATTATTCTCTGTGTACAGTTTGATGAGTTCTGTTTTCAGCAATAATGCTAGCAACCAGCAGATTTGTTTATACTGAAGAAACAGCAGAGATTAAGGTTTGTGTTCTTGCATATTCTATTGTCTAATGATGGAATTTCCAGTTTTATCTCTGTGTTTATGCTTCAGAATTAGTTTAATTTCTTTAATGTAACCTCTTCCCCTTATTTTATTGGCTCAATTAACAAACCTGTATTTATTTTTCTTAGCACTTCCTTTGCCTTTTCAGTCCACAGTGGCAATTCTCCATTCTATCTTCCTCTGGCATCTTGTGGCTCAAATCACTTATTTGTCTAGTTCTAATACTAACGTTGATCTTTTAAGGATGTGCTAACAGACGTGTTGGTCAGGGTCTGTCTTCAGCATATTTATCAAACACATATATTTTTGCACAGTTATTTTAATGTGTTAAAAATTTGAATTTTAAAACCACAGAAATTAAATTAATGTGTTTTGGTTATATTTAATTTTTTTTACTTTCATTATATACCCACAGAATAGTCTAGATATAAGGACTTGAGAGAAAAGTTGGAGTTTTTATGCTAAAAACTTTTCAGAATTTTCAGTTGAATTGATTTTAAAAAGAGATATCACATAACTAAAAATCAAGAAAAAATGTATTTCAAGCTACATTTTATTCATCATAACAAAGAAATTTTTCATAAGCATATTTTCAAGAGTCATGATAACATTTTTAAAAATTGTACAGATTTTAAGATGAATGGAACAACGCCACCATTTAGAATTTCCAAACCATATCAGGCAAAAGTCTGAAAAAAATGTTGAAATAGATTGGTTTGATTCTGATTATTTTCTAGGAAGTTCAGATTGTTAATGAAAATTACCTTCATCACAATATTTGCCTGGATTTAATTTAGAAAATTCTTTAAAATTTAGATTAAACCCCACAAAGCTAAGCCTTTTTTTTTTTTAATAGCTTTGGAAGGGAAACAGACACTGGGTTCATTTTGAATTTGAACAGATGATTTTATCTTTCACTATCTGACTTAAAATGTAGAAAATTTGTAATTAATAAAATTTAGAAACTTTAATTATTATTAAATGCTACACCTCTGTCAGAACAGTATCTAGAAGCTGTGACTGTTCTCTTATAGAAACCTTCAATTTTCTCATTGAACCAGCTTCCAGAATGGCAGCAATTTTAATGTATCAGTCGCTGATCCATGTAAGTTTCTGGGGAGGAACCTTGACCAAAGTTTCAAAATTCCTAAAGCACAGCTACCTATAAAAATATACACAGTCAGTCACTATGACTTCAACTATGATCGTGCTCAATGAAGACAAAAGTCTGGTGATTGAATTGTGACAAACTGAGTATAGGCTTTCTACATTTCCTTTCCAGACACAGAAGCCAATGGTTAAACTAAAGTGGTGGCCAGCTGTTGGGAATGTGGATGACTCACTTGATTCTTTGTCTAGGCTGGCCCTCATCAGTAGTCAAAATCTGAAAAAGGAAGATAAAATATTCCCTCTCACTCCAGCATTGCTAATCTGGGCTGGATGGATATGGAAAAAGTCAGCAGGTTCCCATCAATTGTTGAGGACTAAGTCAAGCATTAAAGTGGTCAGTTCTGGATTTTCGAGGTTGATATAAAATCATGTACACCATTTATTCATATTTTCATATAAGACTATGTTCTATGATGATTCATCTTGCTATGAAGAATAAGTGCATAAAAGTTAAGCCAGAGATGTTCAGGTATGGTAAAACAAATATGTATTTTAAATAAATCTGAAGCTGATATCACAGATTCATAGAATAGATTGGGTGGGAAGGTACTTTAAAGATTATGAAGTTCCAAATCAGAATCCCTGGGCAGGGATGTTCAGAGCCCTGTTCAATCTAGCCTTGAATATATCCAGATTGAGGCATCCACAATTTCTCTGGAAAAGCTGTTGCAGTGCCTCACTACCCTATGAGCAAAGAATTTCTTCCTAAACACCTATCTCCTCTTTTAGTTTAAAAACCATTCCTCTTGTCCTATCACTATCTGCTTACATAAAAAGTCACTCTCCCTCCTTTTCTAAGTTCCCTTTAAGTACTGCCAGGCCCCAGTGAGGTCTCCCTGGAGCCTTCTCTTCTCCAGGACGAACAAACCCAACTCTCATCCTGTCTTCACAGGATGCGTGCTCCAGCCCTGTGATCCTCTTTGACTCCCTCCTCTGGACCTGCTCCAACAGGTCCCCATCTTTCCTGGGATGAGGACCCCAGAGGAGGATGCAGGACTCCAGGTGGGGTCTCACAGGGGCAGAATAGAGAGTCAGAATCACCTCCCTCACCCTGCTGGCCAAATATTGTTTGTTAACACTTGTTATGGGGATTATATCAGCTTTCCATAGATACAGACAGTGACACACGTCAGAGGAGGGAGGATTGATTTTCTGCTTACAAAAATGCTGCTAACTTATAGAGTCTGAGCAGTGTTTCCCCAAAAAAGAATTGACTCCACCCCAGCCTACAAAGAAAAAATAATTGAAGTCACATTGTTTCTTCAAATACTTATGATTCCAAATGTTTGGTAACCAGCTGCCTGTTGTGGCAATGCTCCTTCTTCTGCACAGAATTTGTATTCTAGACCTACATGAAATTAGTATACAAAATGAACTGAGTGAGTGATTTGTTGGAAGAAGTTTTTGTTGTGAAAATGTAATGAATATTTCATGGTTCAAATTCAAAGCAATGATAAAATATCAAGTTTTGCTCTGATGCATAAAAACAATTCATCATAACTCTTAAATACAAACCATATTCACTCCTGGTATGAACCATAAATATGACAAGAGGTCCCAGAAAGTTGTAGTTATGGTTAAGAAGGAGTCTGCACTGAACACAGTAAAATTCCTCCAAAATATTTTAAATAGTTCTGTCTTTCCTGATGATAGATTGCATTTCATCGGCATCAAGATTTACAAACCAGTCAGAGTCACCAAAACCCAAATTTTTTTCACTGCATCCCTAAAACAATGTCATCCTGGGTTTCCTCTCAAAATCTGTCCCAAACCAGGACAAATATAACATTCAAGTATATAAAAAATTTTATTTAAAAAGTCAAATAATATGTTCTGCCAAGTCCTGTGCTAGATTATTTGCAAGAACCTCTGAACATTTTACCCCATATGCACACCAGGCCTTTCAACACAGTTCCTGGTCTTACAGAGACACTTTCAAAATTACAGACCTCATGGAAGCCAAAGGAACTGTTAGTAAATTGAAATGTAACACTAATACCATGGACTGTATTTCCCCTAGAGTAAAATATATGTTGTTGTTCTTGAGATCTGTGCTGCTGGAAATATCTGATACTCCTTTAGCACAGTAGTGCATGAGTCCATATGATAGCAAGACTAATTTTTAAGCTGAATAAATAAATTTTATCTGAATGATTAATTTTTTTTAGTGATACTCACATCTTACATTTTGTTGCAGTTCTTTTCTTACTATTGATTTATAGAGCTGCATTTCTTGAATGGAGAAATCTGCAGCAGCTGGATGGATGGTGGCCTGCTATAGGCTCTAGAACAGTGCTAAAATCTGCGTTGTTTTACAGTAAAGTCTATGACTGTGGCATCCTCTCTTGTAAGGATTGAGCTGCCTGATCTGACAATACAGACAGTAAAACCCTGGACAAAGAGCAGAAACACTGTGGTTGCTGTAGTGGTTCAGAAATATAATGCAAGTGAATCTTATAGGGAGGATGAGTCTTTCATATAGCCAAGATTCCAGCCTAAAACTCCAATCAGAAATCTTTAAAAAAACTAGCAGACTATGAAGCATGAACATGAAACATGGTTCATATTACTGAGTGGATATACTAATTTTCAAAATGCATATGCCTGAATGGATATGTAAGATTTCAATCTTTGCAAGATTTGCAATATATAAGCAAGATTTCAAAAGCTCTCTGCATATACAGCCTGATTCCAGCATTAATACAATTTGCAATGACCTAGCTAATGAGCTTCTGGTTTTGAACAACTTGACTGTCTATGAAAGATTAGACCCACTGAGAATCGCATTATTCTTTTTTCGTGAAGTATTTGAATCTAGCTACTGTAAGGTTACAAAATACTGCAGAACAGTCAGATTCAGAGATTATTTAATCAGTAATAAAATGTCGTTGTAGCCAGCATAGCAGTACTTCCTAAATCCCTTGATGCATGGCTGGCTTATTTCATTAGAATCTGTGCTGGCTGTTCTCCAAAGATGCAGAACTAATGCTATCTGCAATTATCGGATTTTGTTAAGCACAGAGTATTCAACAGTTATAGTGTTAATGAATGAAGAATAGCTAAGCAAGCCTCTAATCCATTGCTCATTGTTTAAAAAAAAAATTAGAGCCCAGCCCTATCATACTCAGTTATAACATGACTCAAATCAGCAGAATAAATAGCTCTGCACCTTTTCTCCCTGTGAAGCAAATATAGTGCATTGCTTACTATTTTGCAAATGAGAGGCTTTTTACTGAGAAATCCTTTGCTGAGAAGTAAGTAAGATGTAAAGTTTTCTAACAAGTAGGGGTATGATAACTACCTATCATGGCCATATTCCTTCCTGTTGCAAAAAATAATCTATTGGTAGAAAAAGGAGAAAAATAATCTAGTCTGTCATTAGAAATATCAGTACCTTTTAATTAGCCCTCAGCAATCGTAAGTTATCCTGGTGTGTATTGCACTGTGTTGATAAAGCTGTGAGGGGAAAAGGCTGCAGCTAGTAACTAGCTCTGAGTTCAGAATTGCAGCAAGTTCCGTGAAGCTTCTGGATGCTGACGTTTTCCAAGAGTGATGGAGATGTGGGACCCCTGGCAGAGAAAAAAGGTGAGCTTGTGTGTAACTGGATCATGGCAAAGGATGTAAACTTTGCATTTGTAATGGCACTGTGTTTGTAATTGCCGAGTATTTGTAATTGCATTTTTTTGTAAATGTACACATTATATATTATAAAATTTAAAATAAAAATATTAGTAATTCAAACACTTTTCTTAAGAAAAGGAGCTGAAAACTCTCTATTTCAGAGTATATAGCAATACTAAAAGGATTTCAAATTGTTTTGAGAAACAAAAGATCCACTGGCATTTTTTTACTATGTGTCTCTTAACCAGAGAATACTACTATTGATCAGTCAAATTTAAAACATTTTTATGTTTCAAATTACATCACCATCATTAATTCTGATAGTGACAGCTAATTTTGGCTTCCTAATGAAGCAGTCTGGTGATAAAACACTGTGGAAAAACAATGTATGTATCCTGAATATGTCCTTTTCCTGTATCTGCAGTCCATCACTCCCAATTACTCTGCTCTTTTTCCACTGTCTGATTAACAGGAGCCAAAGAGAATGATATCAGAAGTGAACAGTTTAGTTACTTTTCCCCTGCAGTGCTTTTGGTTTCCATCCTGATGTTATCTGCTAAATGAAAACATTTTAGGCTAAAATGGGAAAACGGTTGTAGAAACCTACAAGGCAGGACACAGGTATGGCCATTAAGAGCTGTTGCTGGTTCTCACGGATGAGAAAAAAAAAAGTCCGATTGTCTCACGTTTCCATTGGCAGAAGACTTTGGACAGCCGAAGTTTTCCTGCATAGGCACCAAAACACTTGCCATGGAGAAACACATTGGCAGGGCCATTGGTGTCCCTTGAGGGTCCCCAGCACAGCCCTGCCCTGGCACCCCAGAACCTGCCTGGGGTTTCAGCCTGAGCTCCCATCCCAAAGTCTCCAGGCAGGGCGTCGTGGTTCAGGAATGCTACTCTCCAATTTAGTGCTCCCACTGAGACTCTCCCGACCATGTGTTGCTCTTTTGCTCCTTCTCCCCTCTGCATCAGGCTGGAGAGGGGAGTTAGAGGCACAAAAGGTGAAGATCAGATGGAAACAGGTCTGTTGAGGTGAGAACAGTTTACTGGAAACAGCAATGAGATAAGAAAAGGAATAGTAACAGTATTGGTAACAAAAGCATACAGAGGAGAGTGATTCACATGCCAAATGCTCACTGCAGAGCCTGACCGGAGCCCTCCCTGCAGCCTGGAACCGATGCCACCCAAATGCTCCTTCTGGCTCAGAAGCGGCACTGCCCAAATGCTCCCCTGACCCGGAACTCACAGCAGCCCCGTGCTCCGTCTGCCACCCTTCCTCAACCCAAAGAGACTGCCTCAGTCTATGGCACAGAAAAACCTCCAGGGTCCCAGCCATGCCCCTTCCTGGCTGCTGCAAAAATGAACCCTGTCCTGGCCAGAACCAGGGTGAGCAGGGCTGCTCTGGGGCCGCTGCCGGCACCCAGGTTATGGAGGAGCCCTGAGGGCAAGGGGCATACACAGAGCAGCACACCAGGGCCCGCTCCGGCAGGGAAGGCCCTTCTTTCTTCAAAAAGGAACACAAAAGGCAAGCAGAGCAAGGCTGTGCCACAGGGGAGGAAAGGCAAAATCCAAGGGTGGTGGAGGCCACGTTTAGTGAGCACAGTGCAGGTCCCACAGCACCCGGCCTGGCTGAGCGGAGTGCTGGTAACAGGTTCGTGGGCAGGCACAGCTACAGCAAAACCTGAACCGGGTCCACACATCCTACAACAAAGCTGCAGCATGGTCCAGGGTCTATCCTGGGGTCAGCTGTGCCTGTGGAAGGAATGAAGAACAGGGCTTGAGTTTAGATGGAGCTCTTTAGCCCATGGGCTGAGGACATGGATGAGTTTGAGGCCAGGCTGGACAGTGCCATTGAGGCCTATTGGTACACTCAGAGTCCTGACAGATAACCTGTTCCAAACATTAGAAACATTTCAAGATTACTGCTTGCTAATGATTATAATACCATATTTATCTTCACTTTAATAAATCGAAATACTGAAATATCAAGAAGTTACAAAGCCAGTTGTTTTGAGGATTTTTTGTTCCTAGATTTTTTAAAATGGTGTTTATAAAGCTAAATAACTTCCCTAAGTGGACACCAAACAAAATGTGTATTTTAGTATGATGGGTTTTTTTTCTAAAATCATATATTCATATGGAGAAAAGTCTGGTAGTTAGGCCAGCCCTGAAATACAACTATGCTTCTTCTGGGTTTTTTGCATTTTACCTATGTAGATTGCTATCAATCAGGCTGTAGATTTGGGCAGCTGCCCCTGAATATCATGGCCACAAAAGGAACTCCAGACTATCCCTAACCAAATGTGACATGCACATTTTTTATGGGATGAGAATCACCATCTATAAATATAATAGCAAATGAGAATTCTGGATGTTGTGTTGTGACATTTAGGGGGTATGTGATGAAATGCGTAGATCCAAAAGCAATTGCCTTTTCCCCCATTAACTAGGTCTTAAAAACACAGATGTCTCTCTTGCAATAGTACTTTAGATAGTACAACAATTCAGCTACAGTTAGAAGGCCCAAACATAAAGGAGGCCCCCTTTAATTTCTTCAAAAGTAAGAATTGGGAAGAACAAACCTTTTTTAAAGAGAGAAGCCCTTTGGTGACACGTTAGGATCCATTTTCAAGAGTCATCTGATTAGGTGTTCTTGCTGTTCTTTCACACTTTGGAATTGGACATCTAAGTCTCTGATATGGTGAGACTTTGCTCTTTTTCCCACATGTGATACTGTGTAGAGAATAGAGAATTTAGAACTCACATCTAGTTTGTTACATGGCCTGAATCATCAAAATTTTCTTTAACGAAAGAGTGTACACTGGCTTTTCAATTTTTTAAATAGATTAATACTTCACCACTGACTATTTTTGTATATAAAGATATAAAAATAACCATCATAAAATAAAATGCCAGCTTAAGCTGGAAAACTCTTATTGACTTTTCTAGCCAGTAATGCTCAGGCAATTCTTCTTGGGAACTAACATAAAGCAGCAGAACCTGAAAAAGAGTCAGTCATTCACTGGAAGGGGCCAGATGGAATGGGTCTTGTGGAAAGATGGTGATATATGCCATCTGCTGGGACCCCACTGCTAGAACATTCTCAGATAAAGCTTGGTGGTCACAGAATCTGCCTGAAACTTATTAAATCAAAGGTAATTTTTAACAAATTGTAGCAATTTCAACCAGCAATTTTAAATGTCAACCAGCAAAGATAGTCTGAGCAGGCCCTTTGTCCTCATAGATAGCTTGAGGTTCAAAGATTGAAGCCTGGAAACCACCGCATTTCTCTGACGGCTCAAGACATCTTTTGTTATTCAGCTTCTCTCATTTTTAACCAGATTAGTATCAGAAATGCCATATTCTTCCTTTCTGAATAGTTGATACCGATTTTCCTAATTCCACACAAATATTGCAGTTGTGTTTTTTCAGCCTTGAGATATATTATTGAAATTGTTGGAGAATCGAAATATTTAAGTGAATATGTGATTCAAAATGGTGTTCATGCTGTTTTATTTTTACTAGCTAATTCACTGGATTAAACAGAAATGCATCATAGGAATTCAGTAATGTAATTTTACCTGAAAACTTTATTTGATGATGTATGTTAATGCAGGTATCACAGAGAAGCATACAATTTCATCCATGCATCCAGAGCAGCTCAAAGTTTTACTGTCAAAAAGTGTACACACAGCATACATGCTAAAAGTTATTTCCAGAAATGATCTGCAGAAGTCAGTGCCTTTGAAAAAATCTTAACCCTTCTGAGGCAACTAAGGCGCTGACTGCACTTATAAATTACATTATTTCACTACTTTTGGAAACTGTTCTAAATTGTATCTGTCTTCTATTAATGATTTGTTTATATTCTTTTGGAAGTTACTGATGCTTTAAAGAAGACTGATCTAATGCACAGTTTTTGCTGGTTGAATTCAAAGCCCTAAAATGTATTTTCTTGGATTTTCAGAAAGAGTTTTTATTCTGCATGCCAGTCCTGTAGTTGCAGGTTTTGATGAAGTTGTCATGAAGCAGCATCAATTGTTTTGCTCATATCAGTCAATTATTTCTACATTTCTGTTCCCTGCATATTTTGTGTTTCTCATCACTAGATCAGCCAACTTTGCTTTTAGGAAGTTTATTCTCTGTAAGTCTAGTAATACTTATCATTAATGATTCCATTACTGCTTGAGGAATTGAAAAATATTCTGTACAAGACCTGTGTCCAGCTGCCTACATTTTCCTGAGAGCTTCTTTGAATAGGTAGGGTAAGAGGAAGTTCAGAAACCCACCAGGAAGGTCTCTCCATGAAACACAGGTCCAAAAGCAATTCTCAGCAGAGGAAAGACTTTGCTGTAAAGGCTGTCTTATTCTTTTACATCTGGCAGTGAATATTTTGGCTTGTACCAAAAAGCATTAATCTTCTTTGCGCAACATGGATCATCAGCTGAGAAAGGAATTTACGGTAGCCTCTGGAGAAAGTTTTCTGTCAGTGACAAAAGACAAAGCAGCTGGACAGACAGACAGACTGTACTAAGACCGTTTGCTAAGTTCTAACTTAGCACTGTCTCCATGACAGCCTTAGTTGGAGCAAATGTTCAGGTCATAGTACTCAAACAACAGTGAGCAAAGGCAGAATGAAGCAACACAATAAAAGCACCAAAACTCTAACTCTGCATTTGGCTTCCTATAAAAACTTTTAAAAACCCTATTATAAATTCTGTACTCGATAAAGCTGGGACAGCTGTTCCATCTGCAAACTAATTGGATCAAATAGGAAGAAAGGGATTTTGCCAGAGTGGAAACCAGACTTACATTTTAGAGGCTGAAAAATCTAAGTACCTCCAAATACTATATTTATCTCAGCTTCACAACACAATTAATCAAACCTCTGACTTTCATGCATGCTTATGCCACCAAAGGCACAGGATTTCTGCATTAATGAGGAAACTGGCCTTTCATGGAAATATGTAAAGATGAGTTTACTCAGAATACACAGGCTGCTGTGAGTCAGTGATGCATAACATGAGGTATAACATGCTTACAATAGTGAAACAAATATGTGAAACTTTGTGTTGGATATATGAATGATCAATGAGAAAGAATGATTGAGAGTCCACATTAAAATTTTAAATTGCCCCAGTTTAGAAAAAAAGTTCAGGGATTGTTCTGTCAAAGAGAAAATCAGAATGAGCACCCATTACATGGCAGATAAACCAGAGTAGGCATTTTACTTATTATAACACATATAGAATTACATCAATCTCATTAAAGTATTTCAGATAATGCCTGCTGCTTCATACAATGTACTGGTATTTCATTTTAGAGCAGCAGCTATATCCACTGGGTTTGCAGACAAGCTTATTTTACAGCTGCTTGGGGAAAATATTTCTGCTGAACCCCCTGGTGTTTTTCCAGGCATCTTATTGCTAAGGCTAAACCAAATACATACTATCTACTACTTTAACTTGTATTTAGCTGAGCCATTAAACATACTATTACACTGTAGTCTTGCAAATTTCATAGACTGAAGGATTTAAGATTAAATGATAGGTCTAGAAGCCTGAGAAAATTCTTGTAGACACATTGAAAACACTTCTTTTCAACAGTTAACTAAGTATCAAGGCTACTTAATGATCAAATCAAGATCTGCAGACACCACAGCCTGCACACTCTTTCTTAGAAGATTTTAATCTTTGTCCTTGTCCTTCTGTGGAGTTTCTTTCCAGAGCATCTTGGCTTAATAAATGCCTTTGAAGAAGGCTTCAGCACAAATAAAAGAGTACTTGTGCAGCAATCTTGAGTTCTTATCAGCTCTATAGTGATCAGGTGAAGGAATAATTTATTTCAATCAGCAACACCTGTTTTTATAATTGCTCAAGTGATTATAATTCAATAATAAAAAGCCAATTTAACTGTCTTTACTCAGATATTAACCTCTGATATACAGCATTAGAATGAAATTGCCATTGGTTAAATTCCCTTAAGAATTGCTATCATACATTTATCCTATTTTGGTCTGGTTTGTTTCATATTTCCTTTGTTATTTGACTTTTCTTTTAAGAATAAAATATGTTCACACATTCTCAGTTGGAAGACCCCCATTGCTATCCATTTACTACTGTAGTCAAATATGCTTCATCTCTCAAAATGTTCAAGTATTTTCATTTTTCTTCATAGTTATCTTTTTATGATTTGCCATTTTCAGAGCAGCATTACATTTTTGACACATAATTCAACTTGTGATTTCCTATAATACCTAGATCCATTTCTGCAAAACCCCTGCTTAGCCAGGTATTCTCCCTCCATTTTTATGCCCTTTGTCTTCCTAATCAATATAAATACTTGTGCTTCTTCTAAATGAACTGCAGCCAGCCTTTTTTTCTAGGCATTCCTCCATTTTGCCAAGACTGTATTCCAAGCCGGCATTTCTCCATTTTTGCAGTCATTCCCAGCTTTGCATTGTGTGTTTTTTTAAGTTTGCAGACTCTCCAGCTCATCTTCCATATCTCTAACAAAAATGTTCAATACTAAGTAGTCAAGATATATTTACTCCAGATTTTTCTTAGCACAAGTCATTGTTGTACCTATGAAATTAATATTAATTACTTAACCACTAACATACCACATATCCTTCTTTCTATTTTTTAATTAGATTTTTATTCTGAAAACAGAAGCAAAGGTAAGCCTGTGATTTCTACCATGCCACCACTACCTTCTCCCTTCAGAAATTAAATGAGGAATTTGTATTTTTCAGTTTCTGGCATTTCCCTCTCTTCTTTGGGTTCTCAAAAATAATAGCAAATTTTTTTGTGACAGATATCTGACCCAGAGTAGTCCACAGTGGATGTTTTTTGGAACAGCTGATCTGAAAACTACCAAATATATTCTGTCAAACCTGTTGTAGCAACCTGTTTTAGTCTTTGATCTGTTAGCCATTGGCTTGCAGCTGTAAAGAGTAAAGAAAAAAAAAAAAGACAAGAAATGAAACATGCTGCTCTTCTCAGTCTCATTTGCCCATTTCATTAATTATTCTCCAGCAACTAGACTGAAACTTTTCTGAACATCTACTTTGCACTGATAGTTAACAGAAAGTATAACAAGACATTACTCATATCTTATGTAGGCATTTCTAATTTTAACTGTATGTACTTATGTGGTGGTGTGTTTTTAGCTTTTATATGTTTTTAGTAA
>VZSR01001854.1:2619681-2633480 GCA_013398615.1 Brachypodius melanocephalos | reverse complement strand
GGGACTCTCTTCCGCAACTAGCGTCAGGGCAAGCTAGCGAGCAGAGAAAGGGGCCCAGAGCACCCTACATACTTAAACTATTTTTTATGGTTGTTCTTACTAACCTGACCTGGTTTCTACCTTCTCTCTGCTCTTTTTTTTACTATACAGAACATGATTCTCTTCAACTTTTGTTTTCAACATGATGGAGAATAAAGTCACTCAGCTTGGCCACCCAGTACCAAAAGGCAGCAACAGCATATGTTCTTCTTTTTGTTTTGTGATGAGAGAAGCCGTCATGCTGATAATGCATCCAACCAGCAACCAGGATTAGTGCTTTACGGTCCTACTGAAAAATTAACGCATAACTGATGTTCTGCTTTGGTACCAAACCAGAGCGAGAGGAGCCCAGCCGCCCGGGGACATCCGTATCTCCATGGTGCCACCTTCTGACTGGCACACGGGAGAGCCAGCTCCGGAGCTGGAGTATCGCTGCAAGGAAAGGGGATGGATGGGCCCTTGAGAGCACATTGGCCTGTGGCTGGAGAGATGTAAGTGTGAGGGTTGAAAAGGGAGCCCATGGGAGCACGATCTGGTGTGAATCCAGCATTCTGTGCTGCACACAGAACAATCTGGGGGGTCTTCCAGCCTACTGGGCTCTAAGACTCAAGCACTGTGCAAGCTCTGGTTGTCAGGTTTATGTCATGTTTTAATTACATAAATAAAAGAACTACCTGGAAAGTGAATATTTAAAAATATTTTAAATTTTATTTCACAAGAAATAAAAAAAAATAAACCTTCACCTCTGTTCATATCAGTCCCAGGTTAATTTACAATAAGGTGACAGCAGGACTAATAGACTAAAATACGACTAATAGTCATATCCATACCAATGGATGGAGAAATGATAGAGTTGATATTGAAGACTTATCACAGCTCCCAAGCACCTTTTACAGAGATGAGAGCAAAAATATGCCACTCTTTCATCAGTATGAAACATATGTCTTGCACTCCTGGCTTAATTTCTTTGTCCCTTTTCTCTTTTTATTTCCATCTATTTAACCTTACACGTAAGTCCACGGGAGATTGTAGCCCTGGGATGAACATTACACACTGACTCAAATCCTCCGTTGGTATTTGAGTCCTAGGAAGGGAAATACCACAAACCCCCACTGATACAGGTACTGGAAACCAGGACAATCTATTCATTTTTCTTACACACTGGAGTGTTCCTCTATATACCTGAACAAAGGGGACTCAGAAATAGGGCCCTGCCCATTAATGGGTTCTCTTGCTTAGTGTTGACTCAAAACTTAAAGGCATCTATACTGAAGATAAGGAAAGGAAAGGAATAAGGAAAATATAACCCATCTCTGTCTTGACCTCTTATACTCCTCACAAAACTAGAGGTACTGGACTAACTTTAGGAAAAATCATTGGAGTATTATACCTCTAGCACTTCTAAATGTTTTGCTGAGAAGCTTAAAAATTATTGAAAGTATAAAAATGAACAGATATGTCCATGAGATAGTGTGGGGAGAAGAATCTGATGGAAGAGTTATTCTTCAGAGAAACCGTTCCTCTTCATAGTGGGGCTCTCTTAACTCTTCTGAAATGAATTAAAGAAAATTTGAATTACAAAACTGAATGAATTAAAGAAAAATTCCTCACATTGTATGCTTTAAAAGATAATTTTCCTCTGACCTTTCTCTTGTGAGGGTTAGTTACAAATGGCTTGCTATGAGAAATTGATACCTGATACTCTAGATGTCAATTGTTTGGTTTTGTTCTGACGTTTCAAATAATTGTGTATTGTTGCCCATTCTAAGGGCATAATGCTTACAAGGCAGAAGGCTTGAAGAAACTAGGGGGCTTGGGCTCTCTGTCCAAAAAAATTGTGCTGCAGGGAGAGTAGGGTAGCAGTAAGGAGCCTTGGCAAATTCTAGAAAATTAAAACTATTCAAGAGGCTTTTCTTTTAGTTCGTTTGCCTAGTTTTAAAATGATATTCTCAGTGGAGATATCTGGAACACTGCCTGTTTGCATCTACATGAGGCAAAAAATCTGTCACATTATTTCAACAGAGTTGAATCTGATTGAACAGGAAAGGTACTGGTATATGACTTAATCAAATATATTTGTTTTTTGTGGCTATGCCTATACTGTCTTCACCTTTTTAGAGAGCTGTCCAATGGGGCAGCTGCCATTTTAGTAATATTGTAACACATTATTGTGGAGCATGTAAAGAAGATCTTTTCTATTGTATGGAGCTGTGTGGGGTTTTTTGTTGTTTTCTCTAGGTCACTTGCTACCTTTGCTCAGTAATAGAGCAGTGAAAATACATGAACAGGGTGCATAGCAAAACATTCCAGCACAGGTTTCCTTACACAAGGTTTCTGTGTCTTACAGTCTAAAGAATGAGAAAATGGCTTATTATGAAGCTAAATAGAGATGATTTTGTGATTCCCAAAAATATGATTTTTACAATGTGGGTTTTTTTCTTGAAGAGAGTGCCAAGGTCTTAGACAAAAATACATTCATAGGCTTCTCTTAAAGAATAAATAAAGAAATCAACCCAGAAATATGGATATTTCTGTTCAGAAACTTGCTGAGTTTTCCAGGTCACACAAGACCATTTCCTGTCAGTACAAGAAGAGAGCTAAACCACTGATTTGTTTATGGGTGAATAAAAATACTATGGCTGTAAAGTGCTTTGCATGTGGGGAGGGGGAGAATGGTAGAAGTCCAGGATCTTCTGGTTTTTTTTTCTCCTTCTAAAATAAAGTCATGTTAATTATGTTCTTGTTTCACCAGCAAGTGACTGCCCTTAGTACACCTTCCTGTTTTGGAATAAAATCCTGCTTTAACAACTCTTACCTGTCCTCTGTAACAAAACCTGGACTGAATCTAAGTGGAGGCCAGGTCCAGAAGCAATTATTTATAACCAGACCTAGTCTACATTTGATGAGGCCTGAGCTGTCTCTTTGAATCCCCTAAGCAGAGAAAACATAAAATCTTTAGCTTCAGATTTGTTCACATGCAAATTATGGGACAATCATCACCTTTGGGATTTGCAGAAGGCTCCTAGGAAAGATATTTCTTTAGTTGTAGGAGGATGTGTTTACTGGTTTTAAGAAGGTTTGTAGTTTTCCTCTGTTGATGGAGGGAAAGTAGAAATCACCTGGCTGTATGGGTATGCCTGGAATCATTCCTTTTTCCATTTCATATAGGATCCTGGTTTAGTTGTGTTGGTTGCTACATGTTGGAAGGACTAGACCTACTTGATAATAAGTCCCTATAAACATCAAAGTAAAATATACTGGCCCTAAATAGGGCATTGATATAGCAATTGTAATCTGAAATAAGACATCAGTCTGAGTGAGTTTGTGAGCTTTTGTGTATGGATTTAAAAGAAAGAAAAAAGCTGAGATCCAGGAATGATTAATGGAAGTTAATGCAGAAATGTTGCCTTGCAGCATTCTAAGCAAGGAGAGGACTGATTCAGCCTCTGCAGTTTGTATGCAAATTGTTCTTGCAAAGGAAGGGAGATTGCTTTTGACAACTTGACTCTACCAGTGCTGCAAGGCACCTAGAACGGTCCTACTTTCTATTTTCTCCAGTTGCTTATATTCCTTGAGGTGCTGATAATGAAAGACTCCTGCCCAAACTGAATGCAGCTCGTGTTGACAGAGACAGCAAATACACATGGTAGCTTTCATATTTCTCCGTCAAATCGTTTGACTTTTTTCATGCCTTTTCCATAGGGCAAACTATGACACAACATATAATTTCTGTCACCTGTTTGAGATTTCAGCAGTGGGGTTACAAAAGATGTGCAGATCTTTAGTAAAACATTCAGAAAATGGTGTTTGAGTGATCTTTGAACTCTCTTTAAGCTTCAAAGGAACTGCCACACTTTCTCCATAACCTCAGTAATTGCTGATTAAAAAAAAAAAAAAAAAAAAAAGAAAAAAAGCAGATTTTAGAAAGAAATCATGCAATCTAGAAACATACTTTCCATCTGTGTATTGCGGCTGAAATCCAAAATAGGCCAGCTGGTCATAGCACAGCTCACATATTCACAGTATCTGTCCTCTGAATAAGTCATTTCATCATAAACAGTGGAAAGCAAAAAGCAGAGTCTTAGCTTCTCTGATTTTTTCCTCCTCTATTTGACACTCAAAGGACTGGCAGATACTAAAAGATTCCTCTCTGATGTTAAATTTGATATCGTCATTGCATTTTATTTGCTGCTCAAACATGTCTTTTTAAAACTGTGTGATCCAGGATGTGGAGTGGAATGTTTGTTGTGGCAAATGCCTCTCTTCATCGGAGCAGTTTGGTCTGGCAGTGTTCCCAGTTGCTGTAGATTTAGCAAGTAAGTTGTGCAGAAACCCTTGATTTTTGTTCTTGCTTTTTGTGACACTCTTTCTATATCTTGAGAGCTCCTGCAGTTTTTGGAACTAGGAAGTAGTGTCTTTCAGTATCTACATTTTATATCTAATCAACAGGAACTGATCCTAGCAAACTAGAAATTCCTTTATAAGTAATGGGAAATCTCTCCTTTATTTCCCTCCACATTATTGATGTTGCTGTGGGGAACAGACACTGTGCACAGGGTTTGCAACCTTCCCTGCTCCTTCCCTGGGCTGGAACGGTTTGAACCAGTACTTGTCACTCTGCACTGAAACCTTTCAGATAAAAGATAGAGATGATGTGCCAGGTAGGGGAGGAGAGACGAAAGGTAAACACTGTAGTAGCAGCACTGCAGGATCATGAAGTTAGTCACTGTAGCTTTTTGGAGTGATCTAATCAGTTTTGATCAGACACGATGAATATGGAGCCGGTGACCAAGCTCTATCTAAAACATAACCAGCGAAGGAAAATTACACCTGAACTCACAGTCTGAGGCTTTACTATTTTTTTCTGATTTTACATCTTTCAAATATGAATAATCTGGACCGACTGTGTTTAAAATGTTTTCTCTACCTAATGTCCAAAATTTTGGCTAATTCAGTGCTTAAAAGCATGAAGCTACAGTCTGCAGCAAATATTTATTAGGTTAGATATTTGGATATTTGATCACAAAAGTAATCAAAACCCTTGCTGCATGTATAGTGCAGTTTCCATGCACCCATATTATACCTCCATGCCTAAATAACTACAAGCACAGCCTTACCCTGGGCTCTCAGAAGAACACTACTATGCTTTGTAATTGCAGCTGTGTGTTAATATGATTCCTCCTCCTCATTAAAAATGGTGTTCACTCTAATTGAATGGCTTTTTCTGTACACTTTAAAGGACATCAACCTTTTCCATTAACTTTCCTGCCCTCCACCCTTTTAATAAGAGAATGTCTCCTTTGGTAGTTAATTACAAAAATGCATTTATTACAGAATCACTTAGGAAGAGGGGAACCTCTGGAGGTCTCTAGTCCAAAACCCAACTTTAGCAGGACTGTCTCCAAATATAGAGCAGGTTGTTCATGGTCTTGTCCAGAAGGCATTTGAATATCTCCAAGGATTGAGATTCTACCTCCTTTCTGGGCTACCTGATCCAGTGCTTGACTCCTCCCATCATGCAGACGTTTTGTCTTAAATATAGTTGAAATTTCCCTTGTTGCAACTGGTGTCCATTGCCTTTTGTCTGTTTTCTCTATAACCATCCATTACTTATTTATGCTGCAGTTGTTTACAGAGCTCCATGAATGGCTGGTGAAGAGAGACAGATACTCTGAACAGGCTGAAATAAATAAAATCAGAACCTGCTGGGCAGAGGCTTCTGCAGGTCACAGCTAGTCTGAGTAGCCAGATGAAGTGCTGATGGTCTTACCTAGGAATACAAAAAGAAGGATGGGATAGGTACCAAAATGCTTCTCTATGGCTCTGCTTGCTCACAATTAGACAAAATATCCCCTTATGCTTTTTGTGTGAGAATTGTCTCACTAGTACCACATAGTAGTTTTTCCAAAAGGTAGTAAATGGTAGCTTGGAAAAACTTGGTCCTTAATGAACTCTTTCAGAGTTCATTATGAACCTTCATAATGAAGGTCTTACTGGGAGTCAAGAAGGACTCCCTGTCCTCTGTGTGGTTTTGGGTGGGTTTTTCCTTAGTGAAAATTAATGCAATTGTTCAAAACAATTGAAAATGTGTGTGAGCAATACCTGTCCATTTCATTGGTTCTTAACCCATGGTGGGCACACTGGAGCACATCCTGCTCACTGCACTGGTTTTATGGTATAAAGTTTCACACAGGACAGCAGAGAGGTCTGAGGTCTGAGTTGTCTCTGGAATTCAGGCAGAACAGAGGTCTCTGTGCATTCTCCCATATCTCCAGTCTCAGTCTCTGCGGTCTGGCTCACACTCTGTGCTCTTTCCTCATTCATACCTCCATTGCAAGGTATGTGCCACATGCAGGTCCTAGATCAGCAGCAGGATGAGCAGCTCTGTGCAAATGCATTTCACATCTTTTGAACTCCCAATGAGACTAGGTGGTGTATTCAAGCAAAGTTGGATGCCTTTTAATATTTACCTGGACAATATGTACAATAGATTCTGCTTCCTATCCCAGAAATTGTTTGTTCAAATCTGGTTGTGTGTGAGTGCTCAGGCACAAACAACCGCTGCCATTCATGCAGGATTAGGTGTGGTTTACATCCTTCCAGATTTGTTTAGTTGTGGTGTGGTTCCATCCTTAGAAATGCCTGTTTATTGAGGTCTGTGCTTAATTCTTCACCTCTTTACCTACCCATATACTTAATTTTACTCAGTTAAGTAATACTGCTGAAGTTTAGCATGAATCTCTAGATTGAGGTCTGCCTCTGTATTAACTTGCTGTAATGAAAATGTAAAATAACCAGAGCAAACCCCTATTCTAACTACATATACAATCAAATACACCCTCAAGTAATTGGATCTGTAGAATAGAAAGCAAAACATTGCAAATGGTTCTGGTTTGCAGTAATTCATAATCCTTTAAGCATATAAATCCACCAGACAGCTTAGAAGTGCAATTTCTGCCACTAGCTATGTTGAAAATGCAGTTGCATACTTAGTACTAAACTATGGCATCAAGAAACAAGCTACGCTCTAGGGATGGTGCAGAGCCCCTATCGCTCCTGTGCCAGTGCTGGGAGCTGTCACATCCTGGGGAGGCACGGTCCCTGCAGAGCTGCTCTTGCATCACTATTAATTAGGGCTCTCTTTGCACTCCTCCCTGCATCTTGTCAGCTCCTGTGGCTGATGTGAGGGCGGCGATAGCCTCGTCCCCTTAGTGAACGCCACGAGAGCTGCTGCAGTGGGTCACAGCCAAAGCCCAGCCAGCCCAACACGTTCTCTGACAGTGGCCTGCAGCAGGGGTTTAGAGGAAGAGAAGCAGAGTGAGGCAATTACAGAGAGATACTTTTCAGTGGTTTGCTGGGAAACCAGGAATGTGGACGCTTCTTGAGCCAGATATTGTCTCTATTCTTTAGCATATGATAGCTGTATAGGCTGCCAGTGAACTTGTTTTAATCTCCCTTTGAATTTTTTTCCTCTTCCTGCCTCTCCAATATCCAATGGCAATACATTCCATAATGATTCTCTGATGTGTGAAACAGTAATTTCTTCTGCTGCTTTTAACCTACCACCTGCTAAGTGTACTGGGTAATTTCCCTCATGGTCACCTTCCCATTCCTGCACTTCAAGGAAAAAGATACTCGACCTTAGTGGGCAGCAACAACTTTAGTTGGAAAGCTAAATTCCACTTTTCCTGTCCACTTGCCTGTACAAGGGGTACAAGTGGGCAAAAGATGATTTTGTGCCCAGGTTAAACACAAATGGATAAAAAAGAAAAGGATATCATCTGACAGACACACTCGACAATGACCTTATATTTAGGAGTGGAGAAGGCTCACCTCTGCAGCTTCTTGCCACAGAAGCAAAGATCAGGGCAGAGATCCATTTCTGCACCAAGAACAGTGAACAGCTTTTAGCAACAGCAAAGCCTGTTCCTAACAGTAGAATGTGGAGGGGATGTTTTCCCTTTAAGAAATATCTATTCAAGTTAATTGAAACATCTGTGTAAAATTCATTACATTGTTTTCTTTCAAAAAGAAATGACAGTTCAGTTCAAAGCTTTTGAATTATACTTAGATTTTTCTTTAGACAAATGGTTTTTTTCATTTAAAAATTAAGTTTACTAGAGTTTAATTTTAAAGAAAACAAAGGAAATGAAGAAAAATGCAGGCAAAGCAAGAAAGCCTGTCTTCCCCTCCATTGTGAACTGCTCCTGATAAAAAATGCTCCTCATCAAAATAACAAGTCCCCTCCACATTCTCTAATATGAAGGATTAGACCTGCTAGAGAAGTGCTAGATACTTTGTCTTTAAAATGGTCTTTGTCAGGCTGTGTGTGCTGTGCAGTCCAGACCTGGTGACTGATAATTATGATTAAAGTTACATTTTACTGTATTTACATATTTTAAATTAGATTCCAGGTAGCAAATTACAAGAGAACCAGAGAAGGATATTTACAAAACAGCATTTCATTCTTTCCTCCCTTTTATGCTTTATTTGGGGAGAATTTTCCACAGAGGAATCAGGACTTTTATCTTATCAATTCTAACAGTTGTAAACTGAACAATAAGCAGAATTTAACACATAAACTTTTGCATTTTTTTTTAATATCTGAGCTATGGAAAATCTCCTATTCATTTGCCTAGCAGATGTTGAAATCAAAATAGATTTCTCTATTATTCTTAGAGGAAACCAAAATGTGAGCTGATTCTGAGAGAGTGACTGAACAACAATCCCTATCTCCCCACAGTATGGGAAAAGATACTACAAAAATTAATGTCTTCCAAGGCCTTATTTGACATTTCTACCTCTTATTTGTTTATTTAACAAATAAGTGAAGTGAACAAATAAGGCGCAGTGAAGTAAAATAGGGGTTAGTACTGCTTGGCAGACAAATGGAGACTTTGCAGGTGCAGGAAATAGATACTGGGAAGCAATGACTGAATATTTTTGTTAATGCTCTCTCTAGCAATGGATTTGTATTTATTTTAGGAAATGTCTGAAATATATGTAATACCAATAAACCTCAAAGAAGTGTTCTTCTGTAAATCAATGCGATTGCCAAAAGACTACTGCTACGTAAATGAAAATCTGCTGATTGTTGAGTGTTGCCAAACGTTTAACTGGCCTCTGAAACTTGGCATACACAATGAAAATTAGTTACCAAATGGATAAAACAATAGAAATTACCCAGGAAACATGGTCTTGAGTGGTGTGCTGAGATGGATGGAGTGCTCTGCTGCCTTTACCTCCTGCAGCACGAGTCAGGTGAGCCCCTGGTGAGATGCCCAAAACCCGAAGGCTGCTGTGGAAGGTGCAGAAATCTGGGCAGCTTCTGACAGCAGATGCAGGTCAATGGCTCAGGGCTTGGTGAAGGAGCACACCGTAGAAGGTATGGCAGCAGTAATAGCACCATATTTTTCATGATGGGAGGCCACTATATGCCTCTGGTCTACAAATCTCAGCAGAAGGTCAGGAGCTGATTGGGAGTAATTGATAGGAATACTTGTGTCCAGGATAGAGCCTTGCTCTTGGAAGGTATCAGGATCTGATGGCTTCTGAAGAATGGTAGTCTGAACTCGGGTTCTTTTGTCAGATGTCTGGACTTAGACAGGATAATTCTGTGTCGAAGTGATGAGACATGTCTACATGTGGCTCTCTGGCTCCAGTCAGTCCCACATGGTCTCAGACAACTATAAAGAAATTCCCTTTGGGGTCTTCCAGCATGAGAGAACTGAAAGCTCATAATTAATTTAATTCCAAAAAAATGGTGCAACAGAAATGCTCATTTATTTTTTCTCCTGGCTAAAATGAGGACCTAGGTGACTGGTTCAGGTGTGTCTGCAATGTAAAATACCTGCAAGTTAGGCAAGATTAGGGGCCCATTTACAGTCTCTGTGGATTGTAGCCATTATGAACTTCTGAATACACACACCATTCTGGCTTTGTGTCAAAGATCTGGCATGACGTTGCTCTAAGGGGAAAAATATTCATGCTTGGTTTCTTTGATCCAGATGTGGAAAGCTCAGTGCAGGAACCAAGCCTGGCAGCAACAAAAGGCTGGGCTAGCAGCAATACTTCCACTTGGCTACATTTCATCTTCCAAATGTTGCTCTTTCAGCATACCTACAAATAATATAGGTATTGAAGGTATTACGCTGCTAATCAAATTATTAGAGCTTTAAGGTCACTTTCACAGAAATGGAACAGAAGAAGTGATGATGGCAAGCAACCCCAATATTCATTGTTTACATAGGTTTTGTTCTTAAATGTCAGAAAAGAAGTGTGAGGTTTAAGGGACTTGTTGGAACTTATTCCTTGCATCATACACGGAGAATTTGCTATGCAGGATTACCCCATAATGTGCTGAATTGCCACAGGGTCATGGTAGTTGTCTGATAAATGACCACTGGAGTCAGCACTGAATATGCAATTTCCAAGTTACTATCCAAATGTGTAGTTAAAAGCTATTTATAAAATCCCTCCTTATCTTTAGCGCAGCCTTTTGCACAACTCTGCAGGATGAAGTAAACTTCTCAAGTTGATGACATCCTTTAGAAGAAAAAATATACCATTGCTTCCCACGGGGAAAAAAAAAAGTTCATTACAATCTCTGAAGTATTAGTGAAATAACCTAATCTTGCAATCATTAAGCTTCTCCATAACTACTTTTCTAATCTGATTTCAGTGTGATTAAGGATGGATACCATGCACCTGATATCATGTTTGCATGTGTTCAGCCAGGAGATTCATGCCGATCCCAGGCAGCCACTACCTCAAGAACACTGGAATTCCAAGTGGATGATTTTAAATGCAATTTATCTGCTCACAGCCTATGTACAAAACTATCCCCAAGGTCTTTCCAAACTGCCCTGTGGTTATGCCCCAAAATATATTTCATGCATCAAATGTAATTCAAATATGCCGAAAAGGACTTGAAGACCAAGATGTGAGTTCTGATTGAAATAATTCCTCAGGGGAATGTTTGTTGCTAAGAAGTGGCTGAATACCACAGAGATTAATAATCCCAGCACAAAATATTTTTCCATGCTTTTTCATTCCACTCATTTATTTAGAACATATGCCAGAGAGCATTAATGTTTAAAAAAGTCTCCACCCACATCCCTGTGCAATGTTCTGCTAAGAAGGGCCCAAGGTTATTCGAAGTGTAGTCTTCTGACTGTGCAGTTAGGTACATTTACATCACTGACTTTCTTCCCTCAAGTATCCTCTCTACCAAGAACGTGAGCTTTTTTTCCAAATGTCCTTACCAGAGATAAAATGAACCTCACAACATGTAAGCTTTTATTTCTGGAAAGAGGGAGAAAGGGGTTTCTGTGGTGTAAATTACCTGAATTACTTTACATGGCTTTATTAGGATGAGATGAATCCATCCCAGAATTATCTCTTATGCCTCAAAATTTAGGTGACTGGCAAAGGTGTAGATATGTGAAGCTTGAAAGGGTGAATTCTGACATGTTGTTTAGATGGTTTGTGGCTGCTCACTTTGGGGATGGGTGCCTGTCTGCCTACCTTGTTGTTTCTCTGCTAATGCAGGGTGATGGTACAGGATACAGGGACAGCAGCCTGTGTTCTCATTCCATGCTGACTCTGCTTTGGAAAGGCATCTTGTTTCAAGAGCTGGTCTTAGAGACCAGTGTGGTGCCCCCCTTCCACTACTATTCCTACAGCTCCCTCTGCCCCTTCCCTGGCTCAGTGAGAGCCAGGCAGGACTGCAGTTCTGCTTAAGCATTAAGCAAGAGGGAACACATAACAGACAATACCAATGCAGCAACAGAACATAGCAAACTTTTCTGGCTCATCACTATTTTTGTTTCTCCTTTAAGAACATACAAATGCAGCAAGAGAAACTGTACAACCTTTTTTGAAAATGTAGGTAAGAAAAAACTGAAATATGGTATTACTGAAACACAAAAATTACAAACAAAATGAGACACTTCACACAACTGTGCAGAGAAAGCAGCTCTTCAAATTACAATGATAATCCCTGAGTCAGATCCAGCACTTGGGTGATTGTTTTAATTAGAACTGACATATATTTGTTTCTAGATGTTTCAGAAAGTAGGGAAGAAGGGAGATCTTGGCAGAAAGTGTATGTATCAGGAGGCACCTGATGCTTTTGAGCCTGAAGCAAACCTCCCCCAAACTCTTCAGGATGTCATTGAAACACACAGATGTAATTATTTGAAGTTGCTGAAGGAATTGATGTTGCAGTAATTAGACAACTCATTACATCAAGAAATGAGGAAATAAGACTGACACAGGTAAAAGTGAACACACTGACAATTTAGTGCAGGATTGTAAGAACTTTAAGGCAAGGCTTTATGAGAGGAATAGCACCTAGGAGAGAATCAGCAGATCCAGGCTTGCTTTTGTCAGTCCATCCAAATTATAGATACAAGAAAGAAAGAGATGTCAAGTGAGCAAACACTGCTGCTGTCTGGCATAGGCTTTCACTCAGCATCTTGCTCCCCAGGCCTCCAACTTCTACTGACTCTTGCCAAATGTTGTTCCATGGTACCTCAAATGAAGGGTAACATGTGAGCCCTCTAGAACTGGACTTGTCTCATCTCCCATCCCAGCACACAGAGTACTTCCTATAATTTCAGGTAACTTTGAACCAGGGCTCCAAGTGGCTTATACTTTTACCTTGCCTTGAATGAAAATTCCCATGGAGTGTGCTTATTCTACAGTACCACCGACTTCCCCTTTTTTGTCTTACTTTTTGAGCTCTGAAATTACTCTTTGCTGGAACTTCTAGTGCACCATTTCAGGTTTTCCACCCCAAAATTGTCCAGGTTAATATTCTATTATTCATTCTAACATCTGTTATAAGCCAATTACTAAACCAAACTTTTTCCTTGGGGAAATATTGGTGGTAATAACATGAGGCAGAAAGGTGCTTTTAAATGTCAGAAAATATTTCGAGAGTTATGGTAAAACTAAACTTTCACACATGACATTCCTACTATAGCAGGAAACCTTAACCGTGTACACAGTGCTTAATGATTGTCTTTACAGGTGATGTGGGGCTGTTCAAAACTTTTGAACAATAAATTATTACCATGTGCTACCTCTTTGCAATTTCTCTTCCCATTAAGAGAACAAACATAATAAATTATTATTTATTTCATTTTTCCTCTCTTCATTTCAATTATTTCAATTTTCCTCTCTTTCCCTACTTTCTTAAGTCTCCTACTAACTGTGCAATATATTTGAATTACCTTCAGATTCAGTTTTACAATGCAAACCTCAGCTCACTTTTTGAGCTTTCTATTGTGTCACAATACTCTTAATCTCTGCCCTTTCTGATCACAGATCCCCCCTTTGTCTATCCTTTACCTGTGAAGAGTCGTCAGCAGGAATGTTGGGTCACTCTTCAGATCTGCAGGGAGAGAAGATGCTAACAGGGCCTGGATACTTAATTAAGTTTATGGTGCAGAATGGTCCTTACGACCAATCACTAACCTAAAGCCAAATTTAGTTGGTCAAAAGTGACCAGAAGTGATTTCTTAAATCTTCTTGGCAGCTATACTGAAATGAAAATTAAAGCTTTAAAGGTTGGTTTTGGTTACGCTTTTATGAGTTTTATTTGGTGGTGTTTTGGTTTTGTGGGGTTTTCTTCTTTCTTAACAGAGCATGTCCTGTGAAAGTTTTACTAGAAATTTTTCAACAAATCTCTCCCTCTCCAAAAGTGCCCTAATTGGAGGTAGGGGTGAAAATTTGTATTTTTTCTTTTTCTTTTT
>VZSR01001854.1:2553892-2616794 GCA_013398615.1 Brachypodius melanocephalos | reverse complement strand
GTGAGGAAGACCAGGATAATGCTAAATTATTAATCCTAAACAGTCACAGTAGTATATTCCAGGTAGCTACTTTTTGGCTCAGGTGTTGGTTGGAGTTAGCAGGTATAATCTGTACAAACCCCAGAATTCTGAAAACCAGCCAGCATTGCTGGTTAGGTAGTTGTGTAAGAGGTTATATATGGTACTTGCTTTGCATTTGGCAAATGGGTCTCACTTAAACATTCATTTAGCACGATTACTTAAGTGAACCATATAAGGCTATTCCTTGGAGCTGCAAAATTAACTTGTTATAGTGATGCACTATGCCAAAAGCTAATTTAGGATCTACTTAGGAATTTATAACATTTATTTACCATGCCATTTGAATAAGGCAACTTTGCTGACAACTCTTAGCTGGCCACAACTTTTATATCATTCTGTATCTCATCTAATGCTCCTGAACACTTGGTTTTCTGTTATGCACTGTCACCCCATTCTTCTCAATGCAAAGTGAGAAGATAAGAAACTGTGTACAGAAGCAGAAATCCACTGAACCCTGTGAAAAGTGTCCTTTTCTGCATGAATGAGGGGAGGACTTCGGACTTTTGAGAGTTGTGCTTTAATTGATTTGAGCATTGAAAGAAATACAAAGGATCTTTCCCACTCTCCCTCTGATTTGAGGAGATCAGAGACACAAACCAGGGAATGTTTGTCTCCTTTTTGTCATTTCAACAGGAAGGGAATGTTAGGAATATTGAAGGATTCCCTGCCTGCAATGTCGTGCTTGGAGATAACATCACAGGGTGATTACTTAAATATACACATGCATTTCACAGCAGTACTCTTCCTCAGGTGTAAAACATCCCACAGGTTTTGTTTGTGGGCTTTCCCTACCTCAGCTGCATAGCAAATTGTTTATGAAGTGAGACATGAGGTAGAGCAGACTTACTGATTCAGTGAAGCAAGTTCTACAATCACTAAAAAAAACTTGCAAGGGTTCCTTGGAAGTAGGGAGTGAATAGAGGCAGGGGAAAGCATTTGTGTTGCTTTCTGTTCAGTCAGTTCAAAAGTTGGCTTACTGGCTTATGTGCAGTCAAAGGAGGGAAGCAAATCCGGGAGAGCTCCCTCTAGCCAGGTTATGATGCTCCTCACTTGTCTCAGGAGAACCTGAGATCACAGTCTGTCCTGTTGTCTCTTTTCACATCTCACTTTCTGTGCAGCCAGGATCTGTGCAGAAATCTCCCTGTATTGCTCTTTAGTGCTAGCTTCAGCTTTCTCCTCAATCCCATCTCTCTTCCACTTTAGCACTGTAACAGTTCTCAAACAACAAGAAAAATAACGAGGGGAAAAGTTAATTTGTGTCTCATTGTAGATACTAATTGCAGAATGCGTCGTCTTTCTTTTCTCCCTTTTCTCCCCTTTGCTGACGCACATGCTCTATAATAAGCTCTGTTACTTGGAGCCTGTAAGCCTCTGTAGTAAGCTGAAACTGCTACTATATTTACTCACTTTCCACATTTAGACAAAGGCTATTTTTAACCGGAGTTCTATTTGCGGGGGCTGCCAACGTCACTTAATGTTCACATGCATCTTGGGCATCATATGCTTGTTATTTTTATTTACTGTGCCTGTGCCAGGTCTGCTTTTTTTATGGGAAGAAAGAATGAGAATGCTTCTTCAGGCCAGTTCTTGAAAGCTCTTTTGTACAACAGCAGATACACAGATAGGCAAGGAGAAAGCAACTCAGCAGTAGATTTGGCAAACCTGCTTTTTAATGGCTGGCATGTTTTACCTTTTGGACTAGTCACAGAGCTGTGTTCTTAGTCCCACTGCATTTGTTAAAGGTGAAGATGTTTCGAAGGTATGTTAATTATTCTGGTGTCTCCTGGAGGAGCCATGAGCTCTTATTCTGTGATTAGGGATGCCGGGGATCAGGAAACAAT
The DNA here is from genome assembly GCA_013398615.1 of Brachypodius melanocephalos. NCBI lineage: Eukaryota > Metazoa > Chordata > Aves > Passeriformes > Pycnonotidae > Brachypodius > Brachypodius melanocephalos. The sequence goes on along the minus strand of VZSR01001854.1, from coordinate 2,614,872 downwards.
TATGATTCCTGTACTGCTACCAGGTAGTTAAAATAGGTGATGTGTAAATAATCAGTGCTTTTCTGATCCTCCTTGTGAATAGGTGCATGCTTTGGAACTTGAATGCAACAGATGTTATTTTCAGATAATTAGTTCAGATTTTCAATGTAAGAGTCCCCTGAAAATGCTGAAAGCACTGTGCTGCAGCCATAAATCAAGCCTGTAAATAGGGGCCTGTACAGAGCATTTTCTGTACGGGTTTCCCTGCATTGCTCCAGTGACCTGAACTTGACCCAAGGGAATTGCCCCTTACAGAGGTTTGGAACACTTCATTCAGCATGCTGACTCAGGACGCCTGATTCACTTGATATTGCCATCATCATATGCCCAGGACTTTGAGATACCCACTACCCACGTGCTTTTGTAGGGAATAGGTTATTCTCTGCACACAAAGTGGCAGCTTTAGGCACACTAAATGATGAACTCCTAGAAAGGGGTGGAAGTTAGGGGAAAATAGTTTAACACTTTGCTGTCAGCATACTTAACTGGAAAGTTTTAGCAGGAAATTAAGTTACAGAAGAAAGCTACAATGGAACCTCCTAAGATGGATTTTGTTTAAGTTTGAAATGTTTTGGAAAGCTTCCAGGTTTGGTTTGTTTTTTATGAATCTCTCTCAGTACTTCCTACTCTCAACATTAACTCCCTTTTCAGACTGATTTCAACATGAAAGAGACTTACCAAGCCTCACATAAGTCAAGATTTCTGTGTGCTGATCATAACAGAATCAAATATTTTACATTTTCCTGTAATTAATTTTTGCAGTGCTGTTTCTTTCCCCTCTGCTGTGAATGTTTTAATTTTCTTTTAAAAACCCCAGTAACTTCTGATTGTCAGTAAAATAAGGTCTCGGTTTTAAAATCAAAACTGCTAATTTCACATCTGTGCTTTCAGAACTAGGCAGTGAAATCCCCACTAAGTCATGGCCAGGTGCTCAGATGCAGTGAGAACTGCACATGCTTAATGCTCTATGGGTTAATCCATTTACTTAGGTGACTAAACATGAATGAATCTACATACCTGCCTTTAGAGTCCTTTTTTTAAAAACACGTCAGCCTAATGATATTACCCTATGCGGGGTTCTTTCCATCGGAATTATTTTTCTACTGCTAGCTGATGCTTTTTTTTATGGTTTGGAGACTAAAACCTGAAACTAAATGCCAGGAAAAGGAAGTTTGCTAAAAACCCCAACAAAACAACACATAACTGTATACCTTTTATTAAATACTATGTTATAAAAAGCTTGTCTTTTTCAGTTCCCTTCAGTTCCTGCTTGACTTTAAATTTACCTTTAGACAATAAACGGATTCTGGACCTAAGGGTCACCCCAGGCCAGCAGTGTGTGGTATCTGTGTGGTTCTCTTGCTCTCTCATTGTTCTTGCTGGTAGAGCACAGTAAGCTGCTGACCTGACGTATTGAGGCAAGAAATAGCATTCAGATTTTTTTGTTATAACTTCTGGTCCTTTGCTGGGCGTGTAATTGTAAACAATCTGTCCCACGTGTAGCGTCTCTGATATCCTCTGCCACGTGACAGCTAAAACTGTACGAGAAAGAGCATATGTAAGCATGCTCTTGGAGGCAGAACCCATCTTGCCTTTGTCATGCCACCAGCATGTGATGTGCGCATGGCTCACCAGTGACACATGGCCAGTGGCTGTGCGGATCAGGAGCAGAGGGGAGCTCATCTGTATTTTCAAGGTAAATTCATCGATTACGTTGCACCGATAAGGAACGAGGACAACAAAACCGTGTCTAATTAAAAGAGCCATTAGTGTTTGCTGTCACAAGTTACAAGTAGCAATAACTTCAGGTGCACTGGCATAATCCTCATCTTTCTTCCAAAAAAGTACTTTCTCCAATGTTTTTAGTGCCGTGCCCAGGCAAGTTTTTGTAGTGTATGCAAAAATATGCTATGTTTATGCATGTATGAATGGGTGTTTTCTTGTCTGTTCTCCACAAGGGAAAGGGTGGGTGTGAAGGAATCTGTAGAGATCAGGAAGCTTCAGTGAGATCCTCTCACTCCTCTGTGTGATACAATTTTCTATCTCTCCCCAGCAAACAGCAGCAAGTTTTGCAATTTATAGTAGTACTGAACTTACTGTGTGGCCACAAATGGCAGGCAGGTTACTAAAAGAGAATCTCTCTCTCATAAGAGAGCCTCAGCAGCCTGCTGACAATATATCTGATTTTCTACAATATCAAATATTTGCACTAGACTGTGTCAGGAGGAGACTTACCAAAAGTAAAGAGAATCTTTTTCATCTGAAGAGCCACTGCGGAGGGAAGGCAATGGGTTAAGCATTACAAGAGTTTAAGCTGACAGCCAGCCCTTGTGCTCTGCTGCTTCACAGAGGTTTCCCTTTGATGGAAAATATTTCAGTGACAGAAGACACTGGCAGCTGAGGTAATACACTGCTGCTGCAGAAACCTTGTGCTTGCCAGGGAAAGTCAGTGGGTGAGACAGTTCTGAGAACAGCAGTGGCCAGTTTCTGTCCCCTGCCATGCATGGCTCATGTGAGAGTCCGTGCTGCAGGACTGCTGGGGTGGATTGTACTGGGAAATGTCCCAGATCAGGGCAGATTTGGATTGCTACCTCTTGCTACAATGAAGAGCCTTTCTGAGGCATGACAATCAGTCTGCTATTGTTTACTATGGAGAGGAGCACCAGGACAATGCTTGTGGATCATTTTAGTCAAACTTGAGCCTTTAGAGCAGATGTTTTACTGCCTTCCCCATTCATTCTTGGATGCATTCAATCTATATATGAGAATACTGTGGCTTAATGCCTGCGTTGTCAGGAGAAACACTCAAAACCTGTAGCACCAGTTCCGTTTCATGTGACCGACCAAACTTGTCACCTTGTCAACGACATCCTTTGTTGTAAGAAGAGCATTTCATTTGTACTGTTCAAAATGTTCGTTATGGTTCACCAGAGCACACTGAGGTGCAGAGTCCCAAAATCGAGCCATAGACCCGAAAGTTGTGCCAACTACCTTTTGTAAGCTGTGAGCCTGTGCTGTTTGAGCACTGTAAGAAACTGCTGGCAGTACAGGAACATGTACACAAACAGTTCATCCCTGGTGCTCTGGTATATTTAGATACATGAAGGATTTGGGATGGCATGGGAGATGTTTAAGGCTTTCTTCCCTCACACTGACCTCCCATTAATTAAAAAGAAATTTACAAATTCACCTTTTTCCATCCAAAAAGAGGAGGTTACATTATTGATAGGCAAACCAACAGACTGGAATTTTTTTGGTAGAAAAGGCTGTATTCACTAAAATTACTGGCATTTTTTCAGAGCAGTTGAACCAACTTTTCCTTTTCTATTGAATTCCAGTATTTAGTGGCTTTGAGGAAGCGTTACAGTCCAGGCATGTGAATTCAGAAGCCATTTTACTTGGAGAGTATAATCAGTGCTTTTAAAATTCACAATATTACTTGTAGAAAAAATGTTCAGAAGAAACAAGACAGTAAAACCATTATTTTAAAAAAAAATATTCTCAGATTATTTGACATACCCTGTTTTAGGAGTTTCAGAGATGGGTTTTAAGTAGAGATGGCCTTATCTAAAATAGATCCAGATCTCACACATCACAGAAATCAAAGCATTTTTTACCTGAGGTTCTCATGTCCTAAAGAAAAAGACTATATGTACTGTTTGGGTTAGGACACAGTTAGGAATATACATTAGAAGCTAGGCTTACAAGCAGGATAAAGGCAGCATGAGCTGTCATGGAAGGAAGCAGTGAATCAAGGCCCTTCATTTCCAGGCATTTCCAAGCATTGCTTTTCTTCAGAGAGAGACAGAGAGAGTAAGCTGGCATTCAGCCCCTAGTCTTCATTCAAACCAAATTCCAGTTGCAATATTGCCAACTCTTACTGTTAAAAATCAGTTAAAAAAAAAAAAAAGAAAAAAAAAGAAAAAAAAAAAAGTTGCATATTTCTCTTTGCCGTCTGGTGTTTGAAGACTTAATATGGGTTATGTTTCCAGGCTTTTCTCTACTACCAGAAGAGATTGAAACCCCGGGGGTAAGGAGTTGAGGGAAGAACGAGATTTTCACAAAGCATTTGACTCCAAAATCAGTGCTTGAATTGAAATCCCAAATATTAGGAGGTCCACACTATAAAATCCCATGTGTCAGAACACATTACAATAAGCTTGTGGGAATTTTATTGAGTAACAATTGTGAAAGGACACCAAGAATAATTTTGTTATATTCCATATTACTGAACATATTCTCAACAAGAGCTAAAAGAAAATATTTTTTAAGAATTAGAAGCTCCAAAAAGAGCTTTTATTCCCTGATCCAGCTTTTATAGAGACCTATCAGCAAATACATAAGATTTCAGTGTTCCTGACACATCGGATTCTCTGTATGCCACATGTCTGTCCCCTGGAATAGGCTGTAGCATAAGAACAAGCCAGGATAAATGAGGACATTTGTTATAGCCTGCGAATCCATCCAGCCCAAATCTCCTGACACATAAACAACACCAGGTCCAAACATCTTGTCACATCTGCTTTGTACACCAAACAGCTGGGTGCACAGATGCTTTGGTCTACTGGAGCATCTTAGGCTGAGTGCATTCTTCTGTGTGCTTAGTTATTTGTTTTAATTGGTTTTCATGATTTGACCTAAATTGCTTCAGATCTAGCTGGAGTACAGGTACTTTTGTGGCTGATTGTGACAGCTGCCACGGGCACATGAGAGGCAACAGCAGCCACCTAAAACTTCTGGGTGAGAGTTCACCATGAGCAGGCCCTGAGTTTAAGGACACTTAAACTGATTCAGAAGAAGGAGTGTTGCTCTCTGAGCTAGAAAAGACACTTCAGCACAAGTAATGAGGCCCTGCCCCTTGGAAAACAGTGGGAAATCACACTTAGAAACACACAAACAGTTTCTGGGAAAGGAAGTGAAAGTTAAACAGCTAAATTGCATAACTCTTTGTATACATTATGCATAGATCAGACATATTTATATACACATATATACATAGATATATGTACATATACGTGTATGTGTGTTACATAAATACATATTTTTAATGAGCAATAGAGCATCTTGTTGATTTGTCCCTACCCTTCCTCCCTAAACCCGTTCTGTCATGCTACCACACCACACCACATTTACTCTCAAATCTGTTTGAAGGCAGAATTGGGTCTCTCTCATCCATATGGGTAAACAGCCAGAAGCCAGTGAGGACTGTAAGTAATAGAGAGCCTTTATTCTGAAAGGCGATATGCCCAGTGGCTCAGTGATTCCCCATGCTACTCAATCTTCTCCTGATCCATTTCAGACTCACTGGGAAGAGCCCTTTTGCAAACAGCACCTCGCCAAGCACCTGGCATGTGTGTCAGTACTCCCTCACTGGAAGTATTGGACCAGTCCAATGTTCCTCAACTAACAAAAGCAGAAACAATCACAGAGCTAGATGGCCTGGCTTCTGGCCAACTCTAATTAATTAAGTTCTACCAAGCATCACACATTTACCTCCAAAAAATTTCAGCTCATATTAAAGGAAAATCTTCTGAGGAAATGAGCCACCAAATCTCTGTCAGTACCTAATCCCAGTGTCTCCCATTGCAGGACAATACCCCCCAGTTGCCATTTCAACCTCAGGCTGCTCCCATATGGTGCTGAGCCCACTCCCTCCATCCCATGTTTGTTTCCTCTGTCCCTTTGGAAGCTTCATGCTTGAGGACATACCATACATGTCCTCTGTGCCATGAGCATCTACACAGAAGTGACCCAGCTGGCACAGACCTTTACAAGTTTTCTCACGAGCTCCATAAACATGTGAACAGTTTTTTTCTGTTTGATGTGTTTATTTTAAAATCTATACAACAAAGAGGAAGGGATGGTGTTGGTTGGAGAGGAACTTTCCCTAACTGGCAGGCCAGGGAAAGTGCTTTGTGTCTATTGCCAGTAAACAGGCAGGAGGGAATCCTGTCCTCCATGTCTCCGCCAGGACATTGGCTCACCTCTAGTCATTCTAGACGTACCCTGACATTTGCTAAGTCAGATTTCTCTCGTGTCTCTGAGCACTGTCCACGAGGCACCAAATTACTCACTTCTATCTCCTGGGAACACCTCCCTGTCATCAGTCCTGTGCCACAGCGTTACTGCATCACGAGTCACTTAAGATTAATTACAATTGCCCCACGTTTACTGAACCTTGAAGGATCAGATATCGCTCCTCCTCCTCCTCCTCTTGCCTTGCTGTGATAGGGAATTCACACCAAGTCCAGCACAGCTACCCGATATTCTTTGAAGTTACCTGCTGTTATTTAAAAACTTTGAGATCTTTGTGACATACCACTAAGTTTTGCTTTGACTAAATTTTTCATTAAATTTCATTTTCCTGATTTCTGACCTAAACCATGGGAAAAATCAGTCTTGTTTCATACAGTGCCAGAACTTGCACAAATGAAATTATCACAACGTTGTCTCTTGATATAAATGGTGGAAAACTGCCTTTGCATTCAGCACTGCTTGTATAATTTTTTTTTTTGAACATCACTGCAACCAGTTAATTGTTGAGCTCACCATGCACCAGGAGCTGTACTGTGCCACCAAATTAGAAAGGCTGATAAACATTTTTGCCTTGGGTAAACAATTTGCAACAAGAAATGTATTCCGTGAATGTAGTTTCTTTTCTGCTCAAGGACTATCTCTGGGAATGTTGCTGTTTCTTGGAGATGGCTGTAATAAAAGCTAAAATTAACCAAACAGGCGTTACTACAGGCATTGCCAGTAATCTTGCAGGAAATGAAATAAAACCCCTCAATTTATGCATATTTGTGCATGTAAGATCATGGTTTGATTTCCTCCCATTGCTCAGGGTAGTTAACCTCCATCACCCGAATAATCATGCAAATCAAGCAGGAGCCTTGTGAGAATGCTAGTAAAGCATCTTGAATCTGTTCAGACACCGTAGGCTTATCTTTATCCTTTGAAAGGCTGTATTTTGTGAGGCTGAGATGGTGCTAAATGGAAAAATTTCTACTTCACAGGAGTTTGAGTGCCAAATAAAGGTAATGCACAAGCATGAATGTTTGCTATTTCCCGCTGTGGAAAGAAGATGACTGCATTTGCAGTGCTGGAGGTTCAGATGGGAATGGCAGAGAACGTATGGTTGATATTATATATTATCATTTTGTGTCAAGGATTTGGAATGCCATCTCATGGGTGATGGGGTGGGCAGGAGGGTGAAGATAGAAGAGTGTTAATAAACAACCTTATTGCTTCCTACTCCTCATAATTTGTTTGCTTTTTTACAGAAGAAATCCTCTTCGTACCTTATGTCAATCATAGCTGAGAATATGAACTATTTTTCATGTGAATAAATGAATGTGAATGTATGTGAATAAAGTAACATGCCATTTCCTATCTGGAAATTATGCATACAGTTCATATGGTGAAAATCCATTTTCTCCTTAAGCCCACATTGGTGTTTCAAATGCTGATGTTCTTGTAGACATGAGGAAAAAAAAACCCACTAGTTGGAGTTGGCTTAAAGGAAAACAGTCAAGATTCGCGAGACCATCATTTGGATTGAGCGAAGTCCTTTTCCTTTCCCCTCCTCAGTTGTATTCAAACAGCCTGTCAGTTTTTAGCCTTCTTTCGAAAGTAACAGTCAACAGTCGTAGCTCTGCCATGCCCGGGGACCAGCAGCTCCGAGCCGTCTGTTGGCCGGGACAGAAACAAACCTGGGGCTGGGATAAGTGTGAAAATTCTCAGTAGGGAAGCAGCTGTGTTTTGATCCTCCCAGAGCATCTTGGAAACTAGCAAGGGGAATGATAATTACGAAGATGATATTATAATATTCACATTTAAATATATAGGTTTTATAGTTGCTCCCTCTTCAATATGCATTTGCTTAGGCACAAAAGGTCGCATGTGTGCAAGCTGCATATGCTTTGCCCCGTGCCACAGCAGACAGGAATCACATGGATTGCATGTGAACATAGCTGTGACAAAATAAATATCCAGAATAAGGTTTGGGAGGAAGTTTTGTTTCCCCATTCCTTGCTAAGTGCCACAGCTATATCAAAATTCAATCAGTACCCATGTTTCTGATGCTGTGGAGTGCCTTGGAGCCTGCTTGCAACATGGAGACTTGTTTTGTGCACAGCTGCAAAACCCATCACCTCTGCAAATGGTAGAAACTTACCCCATCCCCACAGATAATGCTGCATTGGGTTAATTGGCTTACACCTGATAAGAGGAAGGGGAATTACACTGGCTGCCCACAGGGAAGAGAGGACATTTTATAGGCACTATGGATTACTGAATCAGATTTCAGATAGCCACTTTGTTTTGCAAAGTTTTAAGGTCTGGCCCATCTATGCAGGAAGACAGCAAGCTTCACACCTGCCTGATGAAACACACACTGAGAGCATGCAGGCAATGCAGGTAATGTGTCCATTAACCACACATATCAAATGGACAAGGTCTGAACAGGCCACAAGTAGATGTGTGGGAGGGTCTGCCTTGCAGGGGGTAGGGAAGAAAGGTGAACAAGAAGGGCTGACACAACTCACACCACATCACTCAATACTGACAGAAGTAGATCTGCCCCAGTATTTCTCAGCTTGATTCTCCTTTTAATTCCCCTCCTGACTTTACAGTATGTTAGTTTTTGGTGCCTGAACTTTCACACCTGTTGTTTGTCCACAGAGTATTAACACAATACTGCCAGATGTGTCTGACTTTAAAACTTTGTGTTGCCATTAGGTTATTTCCTTTTCTTTTTGTGAGAGACGGACAATTAAAAACATTCCCACTATTTGTAAATTCTCCTTGTGAGGAACACAGCAGATTGCCTGGATCTTCTGCTTGTTGTTCTGGCTTCAGTTTCAGAACTGAATGCACTCCTTCTGCTCCGTCTGTTTGAGTTTTGACAATGCAAAGGATGAAGCTGGAGGAAGTCCCATATATAAGCGAGGTCTATGCTTCTGCTTTATCTCATTTTTAACTGAATTTCAATTGGATTCTGCTCATTTTTATGTAACTCACTGCAGGAGGATACAGAATTTTTGTAATACACTTTCTGCAACTACAAGCCTTCTCTAGTCATGGAATGATAACACATAATGGGCATTATATTTAAGCACAGCTGATGTTTTCAACTAGTACCCTTTTCCTGCAAAATAAGTTGTTTTGCACACATTCGATTTCTAAAACATATATAGGAGTAGCTAAAAACTTCACTTGAATGCATTAGCATACATTTTCCTTTTTATTAACTGCACGTTAATTATTCATCCAGAAGAAGACGAACTAGTGCATTTCCTTCAGCTGACTAAGCAGTGTGCTTCAGTAATATGCCCTCTTTTTGCTGGACAAAGGAGCAAGTCTTCACTTAGTTGATGTATGTAGGTGTTCCCCTTCATTGCAATGTCTCACTAGAAGCCGTTTCTTTCAACTGGATTTTTTCTACAAACTTCTCACTTGAGAGTTTCTTCTCAGCCTGGCTTTGTCTTTTAGGTTAAGATTCTGCTTCCTTTCATTTTGCAAGAGTACCATGCTGATAAAGCCAATGCTGCAGTAAGTGCTTTTATAGTCAAAAAAACATTCCTGTAATAAAGTCTATCACCACAGGCATGATAACTTGTCTATGCAGTATCTTTATATTTCATACAGGTGACTTTAAAAATTCTTAATTGTGCCATGAGCCTTTTACTTATCAATTAAATATTAATAGCATTCTTTTGTAGCTTCATATATGTCAAGTTTATTTTCTAGAATATTCTGTGATAAATTACCGATGAAGTAAGGAACACAAACAATCAGCCTGAAGTAGGAGTTTCAGTTTGCTTGAATAGCTCTGTTACACACTTCTGTGTGTATTATGAAACCAAATAACTTTTACTAGCTAAAAATTTCACTTGCTAAGCACTGGTTCAAGGAACACATGTCACTATACACTCTTTTTATAAAATGAACAGGCAAACGTAGAAAACTTTATAAGCTCATCTTGCGGCTTCTTTGAGTGTATAACTTAGCAGTTTGCAGGATTGAATACTATAAAAGAAATTAAAAATTCAATTAGAGCACAGCATTACAAGATCATTAGAAGTAAAGTGGTTGCATTGTGCTAACTGAAAAATTCTGCTGCTTTGGGGCGTTGTAACTGTGCCTGCTGCTAGGGTGGACTACATGGGTGGACCTGTGAGTGAGATGACAGCTGTCTGCCTGGGAAATTCAGAATGTTTGTTCTGCTGGAAACACATAAGCCTAAAATTTGTGACATGCAGTGTAAATTCGCAACATATCATTAATTTAAACCATTAAAAAGAACTACTAATAAAAAGCCCTGCAAAAGTTCTACTACCAAGCCATGCCAGCTATCAAATCGAGACCAAAAATACTGATCTGGTCAAAAACTATGAGTGAAAGAAAGGAAAGTTTACTGTCAAACCTTGGATTCAAGCAGAAGAAAGGTAAGGGTCCACTTCCCCTAGTCTGAGCTGTAGAAAATCAGGTTTCTGATCTGAAACAGTCATGGCAAGTGAGAGAAGGTCACCTTTACAAGTGTGGCTCACTCAACCCTTGGAGAAGCAATCCCCGTGAGATTGGTCACCCCACAGGGCTGCTGGCTTTGGTGAAACACCGAGTTTTCCCATGGGTAACATGTGGGGCAAATCCTTTGCCCTTGGACCTGAGCCTGTTCTCACAATGCAGTAATTACAATGCAGTAATTTTACTAGGCTGTAAATCTAATTTAGACATTCTCAGGAAGGATATAAATTGTCACAGTTGTCAGGGGTTTTTTTGTATGCGTACAGTGTTTCAGTGTATTGTCATATATGTTTCAGGTGGAAGAGTCTGCACCCAGGACACGTGCTGGCAATGCTGGCAGTTTTCTGTCTTTGGGTCTAGATTATGTCCCTGCACCCGTTTCTAAACAGTTGCATTATGCAATCAAAGGGAGAGCATGCCAAGCCCTTTGGCATAGTCCTGCTGACAAAGTCCTCCATTCCCATGACAGAGAAGGGCAGGGCTGGGCTACAATGGCCCATTCACCATCTTTGCTGCACAAGGCTTTGCAGCCATGCCGTCTGTGCAAGCAGGAACCGTGAGAAAGGCTTGTCTCCCCACAGATCTCAGCCCACCATGAGATTTAAGGTGGACAGATGGAAGCCCCACTGGATCTAGCTGTGTAGGGAGTACAGATTAATTGCTATCTGACTGTCACAGAACGGTACCAATTTCAACTGCCTGGGAAGCACTGCCTGTTCCAAGCCAAAGGAAGAATAACATTTGCCTGATGCTATTACTTCTCTGGTTCTCCTGACTGTGAGAGGAAGAAAGAGGCATGGTACTGCCATGGAAGCCTGTTCCCCCACTGAGGAGAAATAAAAGCACCTCATCCTGCAGGCACGTAATTTTGCTAGTCTGCTATGCCAATTACCTGTTTTTAAAGCACTTTTAAATTAGATTCAACTTAATTCTGTTTCACTTTCAGGTCATAATATTGTTTAGAAACATCACAGGAACACAGACACAATAAATGCTCCCAGTGGTTAAAAAAAGAGAGAGGGCTGAGGTTTTCATCTTTGCTGCTGGCTGATGGCCCCTTTGCTTGGCTTCAAATGAAACGCAGCAGAGCGGCCCCGAGTACCTCTTAGCACCTCTGCCCCTGGTGCCCACACCTTGACTTCACAAGGTGGATGCAGCTGTCGGCACATTACGGGAGCCACTGAGGCGGCAGCAAAGGAGACCTGTGAGCCACAGCTCAAAATGGCCATGAGACTTTGGGAAACACGGAGAGAGAGAGCGTGTGAGGCAAGGAGGGAGGGCTGTGCCTCTCGCTGCTGCCCTGCGTGCTGAGCAGTGATAACAGCAGGTCTCACCTGGGAAGTGCCAGGGGAAAGGTACGTGCTGTCCCCACTGTCCCCCAGGGATAGCTGCCGATGTGGCGGTGACCGGTTCTGTCTGGCAGATGAGGTCCTGGAGTGAGAGCAAAGCTGAGCTGCTGTGCAGAATAGATATGAGGCACAGTGCTAGCAGCAGAACAGAGGGAAAAGACCCAGTTGTGTGAATTTCCCTGTCTCTGAGACCTCTCAGGTCAGCATCTATTGAAAATGGTGTTGCTTATTATTCTGGCTCCCAGGCTTCTTTACTGATCATCTTGAAGATATTGCCTTGAAGCAGTAAAATAATATTTGCATAGTGCAAGATAAAACTTAGAACTCTTAGTTCTTCAGACAAGGCCTAGTATTTTTTCAGAATTTAGACAAAAGCCTGGGCGCATCTCTGTTTAAATTGATGGATGTGTGCACAACTCCATTAAAATTTAGCTCAACATAAATGCTGATAATCCAACATAGAACGGGTGTAAAGTCAGAATCAGGTTTCAAATAATTGTTCAAGCCTTGAAATTGTTACACATAAGCATGTAAGCCACACTAGTTTATTTTTACCGTTAGCTAATGCAATAAAGTATTTCTTTGAATTTTTCTCCTTGTAGAGGCATGTAATGTGCTTTAGAGAAGTTAATCATGTGCAGCCTCAGGTGACTACTGCTTGTATTTCTAGTTTATTTTCTAGCCTTCTTTTCATTCTCCCTTATTAATAGATGTACTGAGGTTTCAGAGGAAGCTTAACTTTCTAGAAGCCATTTCTCTTCAACTAGCTGTGACACATGCCTGCCTGATGGATGTACGGGACTTGCTCTCTCTGTAGATGAGTATCTGATTTCATTGGGAGTCCTTGCTGACTTCAATATTGCTGAGACAGCTGCTCATCTCTTTTTTCTCCCCAGCGAGGAAGCACCGTGTACTCACTCTAATTACAAATCCTATGATCTGGCCATTCTTCAGGTTATGCAGCCTGCCTGTAACTCTCCCTGTTGAGGTTTTAAGGACAATCTGGAAGTGGAACACCTGTTCACCCCCAAAATATGTAATTTCATTTATTGCTTAGTTCTGTGCTGATCCCACTTTGGTGTCTTTACTGGGGGCAGAGGGGTAAGAAAGTAAAAGGTTGTTTATTTCTGTTTTCATTTTAGGGAAAAGGACTGAGAAAGCAAAATGATGACTCCCTGGCCACTGTTTCGTGTGTGATGATGCAATATCCAATGTATGCTTTGTGGCTGGTTCTAGCAGCTTTCCAGAGCCTCCTCATTTTTTAAGGCAGGAGGTGTTCTGTGGTTCTGATAGGTGCTGATGGCTGTGGTGCAAAATAACTATCGTAAATGGTGCCCACAGGCACCAAGGTAAGGATGAACACACAAAAATTACTCGCGTATTCATTGCTTTTATAACCAGTTAGTGTTTGATAACACCTAATTAAAATTCTTAAATAAATAGGCGGCAAATAGTATTGGAAAGTCCATCCCAGCCAGATGGAAATACTTTGATTGTCTGGAGCTTAGTGATGGTGTCAATATGGTTGGATGTTATATGGCGAGAGTCAGAAGGAAGGCCAACAGGACATACATCCTGGTGGGAGTCTGATACAGACCATCCAGACAGGACGAAGAGGCAGATGAAATATTCTGTGAGCAGCTGGGAGAAGTCCCACAATCACTGGCATTGTTCTTGTGGGGGATTTCCACATGCCAGGTGTCTTCTGTAAATACAGTATTGCAGAGAGGAAACACTCTAGGAGGCTTCCTGGAGTGCATATAAGATAATTTTCTGTCATGGATGGTGAGGGAGGCAAGGAGGACAAGCACCCACTGGGCCTAGTTTTTGTGAACAGAGATGGCCAGGTGGGTGCTCTGATGGTCAGAGGCCACCTTGGACAAAGTGATCACAAAATGATAGTGACCTTACTTCTTGGAGAAGTAAGGAGGGGTGCCAGCAGAACTGTCACCTTGTGCTTCTGGAGGGCAGACTGTTTTTAGGAGGTCAGTTGTCAGAGTGCCTTGGGAGGCAGTCTTGAAAGGAAAAGGGGTCCAGGGAGGCTGGACATCCTTCAAGAAGGAAATCCTAGAGGTGTACAAGCAGACCGTCCCCACATGCCGAAAGACGAGCCAGCGAGTTTGTGTGGCCAGTCATCAGAGCCCCTTGGGAGGCAATCCTGAAGGGCAAAGGTGTCCAGGGAGGCTGGGCATCCTTCAAAAAGGAAATCCTAGATGTGTAGGAGCAGGCTGTCACCATGTGCCGAAAGATGAGCTAGTTTATATGGCCAGTGTTCTCTGGTATGGTTTTGCCCAATATGGTTCATTTTCACTTTACAAGATTATGGCATTTCTTACACCACTTTTTTGGCCATATGGAATTAAAAGTTCTTGATAAACAGGGTACTCTTCCATGCTTTCACCTTGTCTTCCTCCCTCTGATGTTTGAAGCAATTTCTTTGTTGAAGCAAATAGAGAGCAGAGACCATCTAGTAGATCTTTGGTTGGCCTTCATAGCTCTGTGTGCACCTAGAGCCCAACACAGTGTGAACTTGTACTGATCTTGTGCTACCCTGAGTGGTACTTCCATAAGTTTATTTTACGTTTATTTTCCAGGGGATGGTGCTGACTGCTGATCTGAGCATGTGCAGAAATACACAATCCAGAGAAAAGATCCAGTCAGCTAGCTGTTAGCATCCCTGTTTTTCTTTCATAAATTACATTGTTTACCACTGACCCTATATTGATGTATTCTTTATTTAAATCTCAGTTGTGTTGCTGAACAGTTGGAAAGATAGACTTAAAAAAAAAAAAACAGGTTTTTTTCACCTCTCCTTCATTTTGGATGAACTCCATGCCCCCTAAAACAGATTCTGGCCTTGGCTGCTGCCATTTTACACCCTTTGTGCCCTGTTGCTGTTCCATCCCAGCAAAATCCTTTTCCTTTCTGACAAAAACTTCTAATATGCATCTATTTGGGAAAGTTATTGTTTCATCCAGAAGATTCCAAAATGATGCTATTTGTCTCGACTTGCAAGCAGCCTTGTGCAGACTCAGATTGGCCCCTATCTGTTAAGCATGTACGACACCCAGAGACGTGCAATTGTGGTTATTCCCTTAAGTAGTCTTACTAAAAAAAGACTGTAATATAAATCAATAGGCAAAAATTAAATGACTGAGTGAAATTCTCATCTCACTGAAGTGAGTAGCAAAGCTACTTCCATGGAAGAGCAAAACTGCTTTATTTATTTTGGACCTCAACCTTTATTTTGCCGATTCTCAGTTAAAAGAAAATTTTTTGCATTGACATCGCACTATAAAAAGGAGTGTGTCAACAGAACTCATGTCTTTGAATGGTAGGTGACATGATTATTATTTCTACCTCGTCATGTGAAGTTCATTTAGTGTTTTCAAACTCACTTTAAGGGTTTGCAAGTCTCAGTTAAATCACACCACATGTGAAATATCAATGTATACATTTAAAATGTGCGTGTACATCCACAATATAGTAATTAATCCAGAAAACTAGGGAGGGATGCAGCAGAGCACATATAAGTATCCTCTTAGTCTAGAATAAATTTGGGCTGTAAACTGGCATACATTAATTTCTCCATTATTGTTTTTAATGTCTTTGTAGCTGAACTTAGAAGCAGTGCAAAAATCTGCTAAGTTTTTATTTGCACTTTGCTGCTCTCTGGTAGCATAATAAGCAACACAAAAGAGGAGCGTTTGAAATAGTCCCAGATGTTCTGCTCGCTAAAGCACTGCACATGTGTCGGCCGTATTTGTCGGCTGTATTTGGTATTTTTAGATTTCTCTGAGATCTGAAACACTATCAAACTCCAACAGCTTTTTCTCTGTGAATCTTCAATCCATGCTGTGTGGCACTCATTTGTGTTGTATGACGCCAAGGCAAGGGCTGAATAATCAGACACCCTGGCACTTTGATAGATTTTCTGAAACTTCAGAAAAAAACTGGGCTTAGGAATGCATTCTTTCACTCCTCTGGCAAGATCCATAGCCAGTTGTATTATCCCTTACCTATTATGGGGTTAAAAATAAGAAAAAAAACCTCTTAATGCATTCTTCTTCCTTGTAAACCACATACAAATTTTTATATGCCTACTGGCCCTATTCCTCAATGCTCCCCCCTGCCCACTCTGTCTTCTCTCATGTAAGTTATAAAAAAAATTATAGTGTTTCTCTTGGGCACCATGAGGTCGAACTGGAAAGCACATTTAAAGATGACACCTGTTCTCTGTTCAGAGCAGATTCTGAATTTCAGCATATACACTTGCTTCTCAATAAATGCAGTGAAACAAATTGGACAAGACTCTGCATCTCCTTTCTTCCTCTCTCCCAGGATTTCTCCATCGGGCTTTTCGTCTCGTTTCCTTCTCCTTCCACCTCACCAGCTCATCTCTGGTAGGAAGCACACGGAGATGCTTGTTTCCCACGCCGCTCACTGTGAACATTAAATGGCTGATGGGATCACCTTGTTACACCGTTAGGAAACGTGTGGTGCTTCTGAGGGAACACTCACAGCTTGGGGAGCCTGCAGTGGCTCGGTCTAAATGCAAACTGACAACCAAGAGCTGTAGCTCAAGGAGAGGTTCCTCCCCACCATTGCAGCCACCCCTGAACCAGCATGGGAGGTGTTTTCTCTGCTATTTCCAGCTTTGGTGTGAGGAGTCTCCCGAGTTATTTTTATGACAGATTTTTTTTTTACAGCCTCTGCGTGCCCCTTCTGTACACTCTGTGCTGGCTGCCCAAAAGCTGCTGAGTGACAGACAGAAGGAGGGACAGTGGCCAGATTGGTGGCTTGAGCCAGTGGGACGTGTGACCCACGTGGAGCCTGAGTTACGAAGCAGAGCATGCCTTGGCAGGACTGCCTGGTCACTGACCCCACACTGGCTCAGATCATTCCTTGGTAAAAGATTCCTTTCTGGGAAAGGGCTCTTAAGATGCAGGCTGTCTGGGTGTTGCACTTTGAAACCATATCAGATTGCTGGTGCCGCTAGGGCCAACACTATTTGGAGATATTCGGTGTTTTACAATTTCTTGTTAAAAGGCAATAGGTGGTTCTTCTGTGCAAGCACTGAGGCTGGTTCTGCTGGCCCCAGCAGTGTGGCACATGTAGCACATCTCATTACATCAGAGCTCATGAGCTGAACTGGCCTGAATGGAAAACACCTAGTATGACAAAGAACCTTAGCCCCCAAAGTCTTTTAATTTTAAAAGAGCTAGAGGGTCATAAAAGCATAGAAAAAATCACATTAGAAGGAACCTTTGGAGGTTTCTAGTCCCACCTCCTGCACGGACCAGGGGCAGAGTAGGTTGCTCAGGGCTTTGGTTGAAAAGATGGAACCTCCAAAGACAGAGATATTCCAGCCCCTTTGAATGCATTTTCCCAAAATCAGTGTGCAATTTTGAAGTATATATCACGTCTTCAGGTAAAAGTAGGACATACTTTGCTCCTCTGCTTGGAGAACTACCCAGTGCCTCAGCTGCAAGCACGCAGGTCAGAGGTTACTCCTGTGACTACAGCAAATGAACGTGCCCAAATTCCAGAGGATTTTCCTGAAGCTTTCACCAAGGCCAGAGGATTATAAGGCTACCAGTTGTGAGGACAGTGTGAAAATATGCCTACGTAACAGAATCTGGACTAGCTGTACCTCTTGGACTAGCTTCACCTCTTGGATACTCACCAGCTTGCTGTGAGAGGATCCAAACACTGGATCTTCCACTTGAATTTTTATGAGGTAGGGATAGAGCCCAGACAAATGTCCCAAAAGCCTCTGTTTGTTTCCTCTACCTACTCTCTAACACCTGCTCTAGAGACTTAATGGTTGGACTCCTTAACCCTGTGTCCAGGGCTTCTGTCTTACCTCGTATCAGTATTTCCACTGTTAAGGTTAATACTCAATTTCCACCTAATTCTATAAGAGTTAGGGACCTTTTAATGGGAAATACATACATGTGGGAGCCTTTGTGTAGACTTTCTGAACTTAAAGGAGCCAGTTACTTAACTCAAAATTACAGAAGACTTTATTAGTTCTTGATGACTTAAAAAGATCACAAAATATGGTGAGTGCTGTCTTTCCTTGGGAGCAAGGCAAAAGGATCAAACATCAGGAAGGCAGGACCTCCCATTGTCCCACAAGGCTCCCACAAAGTTGTTTAGGAACTTTGAACCAAGCCTTGACCCGAGAGCTCAGTTTGGAGTCTATCACAAAATTTATAATGAATTCTCAACCTTGTCACAGCTGTTTTGAAAAATTATGGGTTTCAAGTAGCAGGGGAAACTCACAGTTACGTTATATTTTTTAGAAGAGGTATTAATGTAGCAAAATTTAGCAAGTCTTTGAAGACTTTGTAAGAAAAGGGAATGCCACTTTCCTGCAGCCAGTTAAAGTCCAGCAGTGTTAGAGTGCAAATGATTCACACCCTGATTAGGAACTGAGATATTTGCATCTGTAGAATTGTGAGTGAACAAGCAAGTGAAGAGAGATCTCAGCACCAGGGAGAGCAGAGAAGAGCAGGGCTGGCCCATGCCGTAGACAGAGCAGCCAATGCAGAGCTGCCTGCTGAGTGTGTGCAGTTATTCCAGTGAAAAAAGACCAGAAACTTTGTGACTGGTGAGCTTAAAAGCTCCAGTGTGTGCTGTGTATTGGGAGTTGTGGTGTTGGTCCATTCCTCCCATGCAGAGGTGCACCATAAGGGACCAGGAAAAAGTCTCCGTGCTTTGAGTTCTTCAAGCGTGAGTTAAGAGTCAATCATTTATATCCTTTGGTAAGGAATTGGAATGTGAGCAAAGCTCCGTCTTTCCAATGGGAGTAGGATGAGTAACCAGATGATTCTGCTGTAGTTATTGGCTCTGTGATTCCCAACACAAAATTACTAAGAATCTTACTTGGTGCAAAAAATTCTAACCTTCAAAAATTTACTCTTTTTTTTTTTTTTTTTTTAATTAAAATTGGAAAGGCAGAGGAAATAAAGCCCTCAGTCCTCACCAAATACAGAAAACAGTGTCAACATGGAACGTATGATCTGATTTCATGGGTCACCTGTGACATCTGCAAATGCAAACCATCTGAGGCAGACCTTAGATTCTCTTTAAATCCAGCTCAGAGCTAATCAACAGAACCCAGGTCACTATCTGTCTCATCCTGAGGCAAATATCTATGCTTGGCCACATGAAACATCCACTAAATCCCAGTTTCTATGTTGATTCCATCTACACTGATGATAAAGGAATTTTCCTATTTCTGGTTTTAAAATATTAAAAATTACCTTGTCCCAGTAAGAGTCCTGAGAATTAGGGCAGTGTCCATTGTGGCAAACTGTGGATCCATATGGGAATCAGAGGAGAAGGAGAGTTTTCACAGTAATTCTCCAGGAAAGAGTAGCCAGCAGAGGGAGAGAACACTTAACCCCATGATAGGACACTGTCATGCTTACCAAAAAAAATGCAATAAAACACGAAGAGTTAGAAATGAGAATTTACAGAAATACACATTAAATGAGCTTCACATATGCAGAATTAAGTTTTGGTTTCACATATGCAGAATTAATTTTTGGTTCTGTTACAAAATAAAATAGAAGGAGTATCTTAGGAAGCTTTAAGAAAAGCACAAACAACCCTCAGCATGTTTTTTTTTTTCTTGGTAGGTAATCAATTTAAATATCGAAAGAGAACAATCGGATAATTCTTTTAAAGAGTTAAATTGAACATATTCAAGAGGAACTTGTTCTCTTTGTATATTCATGTGTTTTGTATTCTGGCATAATTATTTTAAAACATGACTAAAATACAATGAGTTTGATTAAGATGGTTTTAATAAGGAGCACAGAAAATGTGTCTGTATGTAATAATAACAATGAGCCTCATATTTTACAGTTTAATTTGCTGGGTCAACATCTAATGCTTTTCCCATTAGCATTGGTGTGATTTGATGTGGAAAATAATCCTGCTTCCCAACAAACTTTAGGAGATAACAAATATTTAATGACACCCTATGTAGAAACAATAAATAAATTTGAGTTGCTCTTGGACTCCTGTGGAAAGAGGTTGTGAAAATTTTATAAGTTGGGAATTAATAAATTATAACCTGGTTGTTAAAATGTGAATCACTAAAGACTGTTGACACCCTTTTCCTTTCTCTAATTAGAATTTAAAAATAAATAAATGAACAAATAAACCTGTCATGTTTAGTGGCTAACTTACTTTTCTGCACAAGTTACAAAAGTAACGAAAGTTGATCATATACAGGTCGCACATTTTCATTTAAAACTTAGAATTACTGGAAAGGACAGGAGCAGGATAAAGTACCAGCAGGATAAAACACAACCCATTTGTAAAAACATGTAACATACAAAACAATCACCTCCCAAAAACATACTGGAGCCTCCAGATACTTTTTAATGTTCTACATATTAAACAGTCACAAGAATTTTTAATGCAATCTTCATTTAGTAAAGCACAGTTATCTCAAAACACATCTGTACGTGCCTTTACTTATGAACATTTCACATTCAAATTCAGAATGAGCAGAAATAAACAGCATAATGAGGATACAGGGACATTGGTCAAAACAAGTTACATGCTGAACATTCTGTGGAGCTCAGACATTTGTTTGGGAAAGATGGGAGTTATGTAAATGCCTGCCTGGCTCTAGCAGCCTCCTGGGTCTTCACAACCATCCATCTCTGCTGAGCTCTCCCTGGGCCCATAGGAAGTGGCCAGTAGGATTCAGGGATAAACAGAGAGAAAAGGAGGGAAAGCAAACTTTTGACCCTTAGAGCAGAATGAAAGCAGGCTTCAAAAATAGCTGAGTCTGCCCTTGCAAAATCAAAGTCCATAATCTTGTCTGCTTGACCACACTTTCACAGTCTAGAACAAGATATGGAGAAATGTACTAGTGAATAACATTAAAGGATGATTGGGCAGGCCTTTCTTCTCCCACTTAATGTTATTTCTGATATTTTTCATGATCTGGCTAATCCTTGGGGCCATCTGATCATCTCTTGTTCCTCCTTGCCTCAGTATTTATGGCTTATGATGTCATCATGACATCATGAAACCTGCTCTACAGCTGAGCAGAACCAGACCTTACTTGCAGCCTCCTGTGTCACTGTCTTTGCATGTCAGATTACTTGAAATGGTGGGTGCAAGGCGTCTGGCCCTGAAAGGCCAACCCAGACTTTCAGAGTGGATCCTGTTCTGATCTTTCCCTGTCCTCTCTCTGTGTGGCAATGCTTCGATCAAGGGAAACATCTGGAGCCACTGGAGAAAAAGGGACAACTGAATGCAAATAAAACATCTAAAGCATCCCAAAACATAAAATTTTTGAACCCGTGTTTGTATCATGTCCGTCCTTTCTGCAGACATGCAGTCTATTTCAGATATATATTCTTTTATGAAATTAAAAGAGGAGGGAATATTTTCCAATGGAATTGTTCTGCTTCTGCCACTCTTATTATGGTTCTAGTGGTTGCTGTGATTTAAATGATGAGCTGTATGTGATTATTGTTCAGTTCTGGACAAGAGAAATACTCTGTTGTGTGCAACAGGAGTGTGGAAAAAAAACCTGAGAACCTGTCATGGCTGAACCAATTACCTAAGTAGTGGTTGCTTCTTTTAGTCATATGTTCAGTATATTTTTGTAACATGCTGGAGCATTTCCTGCTTTTGCATGCATGAGTGCTAGCTTAATTCAGTCGGCTGAATTAATGTTATATTCTTTAGAAAACAGTTTAGAGGCTTCAAAGACATCTTGGTTGCCTCAAAATGTTTTCAAGGAGAAGGTAAATGAAAATAGATACTTTCTTGTTCTAATGAGACTGTAAATAATTTAGCTACTTTTCATCCATATAGTCTTCTATTGCCAGAAAATTCAGAGAAAAAGCTTAAAACCTCAAAATTTACAATATTAATTAATTTCACCTTTGGGGGGGATATGAGGCTCATTCTTGATGATCCTGCATTGATTCACTTGCCCTTTTTGTTAAAAATGAAAACATACTAACTTTCACACGTGTCTATTTGCCCCCACAGTGTCTCACAAGGCAGGCCTGAGACTGAAGGAGCCACAAGGCTCCAGCCCACTGCTCCCAGAGTTTAACCACACCTGAGCCCCTTCACCGTGCTTAGGATCCCAGCACCCACTTGTATAGACACACATCTCTTGAGGTCAGAAGGAAGATTAAAGCTTGTAATGGATCTTGGAGGCTTAATTTCTCAGTAACAGCCCAAGGGAAGGTGGAGTTAAAGGACCTCTGGAATGGTCCTGCATCCCTAGCTAATAGGATGACAAGCAGAGTTGATGGTGTGGGGAAACGTTAATTTCTGATGTCTGTGATGTTGTCTGTAATAGGTAAGCAGAAAACCTCCACAAGTGTTACCAGCTCTTTTCCCAAAACCCAACGATTGATAAAAATAAGATTGAAAAAAAAGATCTGGCATTTCCTAGACTGATTTAGGGAGTAACACTGCTGACCAGAAAAGACTTTTAAAAATATGACTTAAGTCTTGTTAGTGTGTTTCAACTCAAGGATTAATTTGCTTCTCACTAGAGGCTTGGTATCACCCTGTTTGCAAAGAGTAATTAAAAAAATTCATTAGTGGGGATGGTAAATTCTTCTGCCATTTCAGTCAATGTTGTAAGGTAATGTAGCCTGGAGCTTTGCACAGCTTGGCACTTGCTATAAAAGAGGGTATTCCTAATAAGATTTACATTTATTAAGACTACTGTGGCTGCTCCAATCTTGATCTTATTGAGGTTAAAGGGAGGATTCTTACTGACTTGACCCAAACAGCAGGATAACTTGAAATAAAAAGCGACCTTATAGCATCCCTTATTTTACTGGGATAAGAAATAACTTTAAATCAGCATTTTTCCACACCATTTTTCTTTACTCGGATATACAACGCACGTGCTCATTCACTCATGGAAATACTTGGTTGGCAGGGTTATTTTAAAATAAATTACCTTAAAATATGTACATATTTTATACATATGCATATGTATATATGTGTACATATACATACACATATGTATACATATGTATATCATATGTACAAAGCACACGTGATACAAGACACAAGCAAAGGCATCTGATTTAAGACAAGTGCCTAGGCAAATTACTGTTTTCTTTTAGCAGCTGGCCAAAGCCCTGTAACTTTGGATCCCTAACATAAAGGTTTTTTCCCTGTCAGGCATAACTGTGTAGATAGAGTCAAACTGAGTTATGTTTGTGCCTATACCGTGGTGTGCACTCACTGCATTCCTTTCCCTGATCAAATACAATTATCAGAGAAAGACGTGACCACATGAGGAATCCTCTAAGCCATGGCTTCCTACCTCAATACGAAGAACAAATTTTAAGTCTGGATCACTGTAAACACCACCTGGGTTAAACCAGGATTTCTCACCTAATTAGATAAGCACAGCAGACATTGTGAAAAGGGTCAGCAGCTGAGGTGTTCCACTGCCTTAGCTCGGTATGGTCGTCGTGCATGTTGTCATCTTCATTGATGTTGTCTCCTTTCATGGAGCTGGGGGTCCCATTATACCAACTGACAACAAACCTAACTTCATAATACTTATTTAGGTTGAAGAGAATTTATTTTGTGATTTTTTTTGAAGAATTTGCCTTTTTCAGCCTATAGACTACATGAAGCTGCCCAGCATTCCTAAAACTAAAAGACTTTGCATGCTGAATTTACTCACATGTTTAGAGAAGACAGAAAGTAAAGACGTCAGTTGACTATGTAGCAAGTCAGAACATTTCTTCTGCTGATGTAAGTTGATTGTGGCTGCCTGGAATGTCTTTTTTCTTACAGTATTGGCTTGTAAGAAGTAGAAGAATCTAGTGTGTCATTTTCACTCCCCTTTCTCTCTTTGACAAAGATCATCAGGTACTTTCAGGGAACCTTACTGTTATTACAACAGGTATGGGACCAAGAAAAATTACCAAGTTCATCTGTACCATTTATTCATTCCTCGGCATCCAGCATTCAATTTTTCCTAAATAATTTTCTAGCTTTGGGAGTTGTGTTTTGGGAGCTGTGCCAGACATGCAAGCAATACTGAACATACAGCATATCACAGAGTCTTCAACATACAGTAAAGGAGAAGAGCAATCAGAAGCATCACTGGAGCTAAACATTGGATTTTATAGAGGCAAATATGTATAAATAATTGTTTTAAGTATCCCAAGTCTTTCTGCATGAAGGCCTATTTTTCACTCCGAGTAAAATAGCCAGACTGGTATCTACTCATGAGCCAAGTCACACACTTTTATTTCTATTGTGAACAAGAAAGAGCTTACAAACAAAGATTTAATTCTTTAGCTGAATAAATAGTTTCTTGGCAGCAATTATAAGGGGCTCAAAATGCTTATTATGCTTTGATTATAATTATAATTCTCACTGAGTCATCAACTCATATAGCAAGGACTGGTATTTTTTAATAATGAAGAACTGAATTTTTAGCCTTGAAGAGTTGTCTGCCCAGGACTGCAGAAATGTATTAAGCATACAGATAATGTGAATGAGTATTTTTCTGCACTGCCATTATTATTGTGCAGTTTGGGGAAGGGAAGTATGTCTATAAATGAGTAAGCTGCTTATAGCAAATACATTATTTCAGTGTTAACTTTGTTTCCAAATTATCTATGGATGACATCTGGGGATGCTTTTGGAAAAATGACCAGTATTTTAAGGTATTCCCTTAGCTCTTTTTCAGCCATCTCTGTATCTATTG
Organism: Brachypodius melanocephalos; assembly: GCA_013398615.1. Lineage (NCBI taxonomy): Eukaryota > Metazoa > Chordata > Aves > Passeriformes > Pycnonotidae > Brachypodius > Brachypodius melanocephalos. The sequence continues at coordinate 2,590,212 of VZSR01001854.1, read as the reverse complement.
AGCTCTTTCTGACTTAAGTTGCCCAGCCACCCAACTAAATGCAAGAAAGATTCGTCTGGCAGATCTGCTCCATTTCTGTGGCCATGGCAGCTTTCAGTAACCCCAGCAGATGGGCAAATGCTTGAGGAAATGGTCAAGACTGACACCTGGCTGTCACCATGGCAAATATTAATGGATGTCTTCAGAAGGCAATGTTCAAAGTTTAGCAAGCTGGCATTTTTCAGCATATTTCTGTCAAATAACTCCATAGCTGATGCATCTGCAGTGTTGCCACAACCTTACTGACAGCTTTTAGGAAGCACTTGAGTTCTGAAACAGCTTGAACAGTATCCAGGAAAGTTGGGAACCCCAGGAAACGCATTAGTTCTTTGTCTCTCTTTTAAAATAACATTGGATTGACATTAAAAACAACATTCTTTCTGGAGTCACAGTGTTAGACTGTGGCCTTAAGCCATGACCATCATTGGCTATGAAGCAGAGAAGGATCAGCACAAGCAGACCTGGAAGCTGTGTAATTAAAGGAATCTGATCAGCTGAGCCAATATGTCTCTTGGAGATTCAGAGCAGAACATAGAAGAATTCTTTGTGCCCAATCAGTCATTAACTCTCACCTACTCCATCTCACCAGACCTCTTCTAGGAAACCACAGGACAGCAGTACTACTACTCTCGCATTTTTGTACTTGGACACTGCACAAAGGCATGCAACTCCCTGCCCCAATGCTTCTTGGAGACAACAGGGGGCTTCCTACAAATCCCAGAAGAAGGAAGGACCCTTTCCATCTCCTCTCTCTCCAGCCTCCCTCTCATACATATACATGTATGCACAATCAGGTCTTTATTTAATGGGAGTTGAATTTACAACACATTAAAACAGTGTGTGGTTAGTACAGAAAGTGATAATAAGGATTTAATTAGTTTGATCTTGCTTTCTGTGCTAAAGCTGAGTATGTTTAAATTATTTTTGTGACATTTCTCCTCTATTTGTTTTGTATGTATCATAAATAATAACACAATAAGTTTTCAGATGCCTTTTCTGGTGGCTATTAGGCTGTGAAGCAAAATGGGAGTGCTCAGTGGAAGACTAACAATAACTTTATTGTTACAGTACATTTAATTCCAAACAAATCTGAAATCTAGATGACTTTACTAATCCTTTCACCCATCCTGGAAATGCTGACACTTTTTGCATGTATCTGTTATGAAAACAAGTTCAGAAAAGCACAAGACAACTAATTGGGACAGATATCCATTTAACATTACCTAGTCTGCCAAAACTTGAATTAGTCCAGTTTTGCCAGCTCCTCTTAGTGGAAAGCAAATATATCTCACCATCCACCTCTGTGATCAGCTGCACTAACCCAAAGGAAAGGGCAAGAACACATGGCCAGGATCAGAGAATCGTGGGAAGACTCTTTTTCAGGGCTTTGGATTAGTTTAAGCCAGCTCAAAAACCTTGCCTGCTTGTTATAGCTAGAGAAGTCCCTTGTTTCATTTTCAGGTGTGCTTTACTTTTTACCCCTTACAAGTCTCTTGTATTTAACTTTGCAAATTAAGACAAGAAAATATCCGGCAGATCACCTGAGAGGCTTGATATTTATAAAAATAACATTTAATTTTCTATTTCTTTGCAGATAAGAAGAACAAAGATGTATTATCAGTATAATGTTGCTCAGCATAATGGAGTGGATGTTAACCAGCTAAGAAGATTTTGATACACTAAACAGAATCAAACTGACAGCAGGCAAATTGAGAAAAAGTGAAAGAAAAGAGGAGTTATGCTGAGAAGACTTGACAGTAGCAGAGCTGAAATTAAAGGAAACCCTTTGAACCAAAGAGCTCTCTGGTCTCAAAATTTCCCAACATCTCACTGGTTCCGTGTTGAGAGAACAGGGAATTTCAGTGACCTGTGCTGCACCTAAAGGATAAACAATTCTGACATAGCCTGTGTGGTCTCAGTAAAGACAGCACCATGGTTTTTTAACCTGGAAAAAGCCAGTCCAGGGCTCCTATAGGGTTACAGGGAAGGAAGAAAGAGTTATTTTTCTGGACACCACTAAGATTAAATTTGTCATTTCCAGGGAAGACAATGTACTATAGTAACAGACTGATTATTGAAACTTGAAGAAACGGATTAAAAAATCCCTAAAATATTGACACAAAATAAAAGTCTTGAAACTTACAGCAAACACTATTAAAAGTTACCAGAGGAGAGATTACAGAAAGCGCAAATTTTTTAAAAAAGCACAAAGATAATCTACAGATACATTGTGGTATAAAGGAGCAAGGGGGTCCCTTTTTTTTCTTTAGAAAATAGATACCCATTCTGAAAAAATTCTATAGGAATGAGCTCAATGGAAGGTCAATGTAAATGGAACTCAGGAAGAATGAAGAAGAACATAACTAGTAGATATAGATATATGCAATTTATTTAGTTATATCCAATACAAGATGTATGTCAGTGTTTACTTAAAAGCACCATGTAGACAAACTGTGAGTGAAAAAGTATTTATCTTTTTTACCTTTATGAAAATTTTTGAGCCCTGTATTAGTGTCCAATATTTCACTGAGTTGTCTGAGAAGACAAACCTCTGTTTGATATTAAGCTAAATCTTAATTACTAAAAACTTTTTTTTTCAGCTTTTCTTTTTTTTAAAATCTGAAATTTTTATGAGAAAATCTGAGCCTTGGTAAGTCAATAAGTATTAACATAGTACTTCACCAGAAATTCACTGTTTCCTACTTAATCAAACCAGCCTGACCAAGCTGGTGGTCAGTTCACAGGACTCTTCGTTAGATGTTGAAGTTGGTGTTTTTTCCACCTGCACAGCAGATGGAGCACAGTGACAGTGACCTTAGGCTGGTTTCTCACAGCTCTGCCACAGTCTGAGTTCAGGGCATGACCAGGCATCCCTGATCAGGAGTGTCTGGAAGTACTGCAGGAACCCATCGGTTTCCAGGGTGCTTTGGTGAGGAACTCTGCCCTTGGGCTGTCCCTTCTTCTGGAGTCCCTAGTCTGTGGAAAAGAATTGGAGGAAACTGACTTTGTAGCTGCTATCAAGCACTGTCTTTTCACATTCCAGTGCCACCACCCAAGTCCTTTTGCGTTTTTTAAAAATTGTCCTGTATTTGTGGCAAGTGAGCACCTTCTGGACGCCAGCCCAGCCCACGGCTTGTTCTGCAGCGTGGGACAAATGAGATAGGAAACCACGGACTTGGAACAATGATCTACTTCCCACAGACAAGATAACCTTCCCAAGGGGCAAACTCTTGTGTTCTGTGACTAAATACAGTTCAGAACATGGGAATTTCATGCTGTATATGTATTTGATTAACTCTGACACTCAATATTCAGGTTAGTGTGCCGTCTAGTGCATTGTGGAAGTAGCACCTCATACTTTCCAATACATGGAAATGTATTAATTCTCATATAAAAAAATCATTATTGGCCTAAAATCAGGACTTTCATAATTTGAAGTTTCTGTTTATTTCCTTGGGCACTGAATTCAGTTGTTATGATGAAGCTTTTTCTAACCTGCACGAATGTTATTGACAGTTGTCCCTTTATCTTTGTGTCTTCCCACCTCCTTGCTCAGACAACCATTTCTCCTTTGCTTCATGAGTCTCTGCTCTTGGAGACACCTTTTTTTTCCCTGGTACTTTGCTTTGAAGCTACATCCCTGGGGATGTTCATCTGATGTACTTAACAGAAGAAGACTAAATTCTGTGAAACTTAGATGCCTTTGGGTTTCACCACAGACTGAGATCCAAGTTTTTCTAAGATTCATTAACCTTTTTATAGGGACTTGGTCCTGTCATAAAAACCCAAACCACCCCTTACTTTCATTACCAAGGACCAGAGGAACCCAATGGCTTCATGACATTTTCACAGAAAACAGTTTGTAGTGATAGTTTCTGAATTCAAGTAATCTACAAGCCTTGTAGGAAACTCTGGGGATGTGCATACATGCAAATCATATACAGAAAAACTTTCTGGCTACATATAATACTCTTAGATTTGTTTTGTTTTAGCCTTAGGTCTTGAATTATCTGTAGTATTGTATGAGTTTTAACTTTTAGCAATTTTGCTTAAAGCTGTCTCTTCTACAGCACAAATGTTGTCACACGGTTTCATTTTATCTTCTGTGTGCACACATTTTGCCATTTTTGGTGTATCTTTCACAATCAGCTATTCCAATAAGTACTGTATCATTTATGTCTGACTCATTAACCATGCAGACATTTCTGTTTCACTTGGTTTTTCTCTTAGTAAAAAAATGTTTTATCAAAATGGTAAAGCTGAGCAAATAATTTACATCAAACACTTTATCTTCCTTCTCCTTCTGGGAAATCTATGACCAGATTGCACCTATTTCTCAATTATTAATTATTTATACCTTTCCAACACCGACCAATTCATTTATTACTATATGGATTAATTACAGATATCCTAAACAGAAATTAATTTCCTTCATCCTATAATTAGTCAGCCAGGTCAGGTCGCTTTGTCTCAGATCCCTGGGCCATGTCATGTGCAAGAATTCTTTACTCAAAAAAATGAAAATACTAGTGCCAGTAAAGTGGACAGCCTGTGAATGTTTACAGAAATACACAAACTGTTTCTTTCCCAGTAAATGGACTGTGTTTTAAATAACAATTTTCATTCACACTTATTTGTCAGGTTATGAGGATGCTAAGTGTGCAGTATGGAAACGAGGCCATGATTTGTACATTGGGGTATGAGGCTCTTTTTAGTATCTGCAAAAGGTCTGAGTGACAGAAAACTCAATATATAGCATCTCCCAAGTGTGGGTCTCAGACGTCACCCTCCCTCAAAAAACTGCTGTGAAATCAAGGTTGAACTATGGGTGCTTGTTCAGGGAACACCAGGGCACATCTTTCTGCCACAGTTTAACCCCAGCCATTCACCAAGCCCCAGCAGCTGCTCCCTCACTCCCCCATCAGCAGGATCAGGGAGAGAATTGGAAGGGCAAAAGCTAGAAAACCTGGGGGTTGAGATAAAGACAGTTTAACAGGGAAAGCAAAAGCTGCACACAAAAAGCAAAGCAAAACAAGGGATTCATTCACCACTTCCCATGTGCAGGAAGGTGCTCAGCCATCCCCAGGAGAGGGGGGGTCTCATCACATGTAACAGTGACTCAGGAAGACAAATGACATCACTCCAAATGTCCCACCTTCTTCTTTTTTCCCCCCACTTTATATCCTGAGCATGATGCCAAATGGCCTGGAATATCCCTTTGGTTGGTTGACATCACCTGTCCTGGCTGTGTCTCATCCCACCCTCCCATTCACCTCCAGCCCCTTGCCAAGTGTCCGTATAAAAAGCAGCTCTGTGTAGGCCCTGCTCAGCCATAACAAAACCATCTCTATATTATCAACCCTGAGTTCAGCACAAACCCAAAATGCAGCCCCATACCAGCCACCATGAAGAAAATGACCTCAGCCCAAACCAGGACATCGTCTTTGGGAAAGATCGACACCTGCCACTGCTGCCCTCAAACAAGATCACCACTGGCATTATTCACCTCCAAGGGTAGCAATGCCTCCTCACTGGTTCCTCTGAAAGCAGCACTTCAGGAAAATTGCTCCAGTCTACTTGTGAGCAAGTCAGAAACAAGCCTGGATGTTCATAACCTCAGCCAGGTCTCCCTTGTGCCAATTGCAGAGAGAAGTTTGGGATGCTTCTCCAAAAACACCACCCTGAATATCCCTTTGGTGAGGGAGTCTGCTAAGCATGGATGAAGTACTGAGTTTCTCTCAGATTCCTGTCTGCATGAAGGCCAAATGAGTTTTGTCTTCTAAATAAATAAATTTTTAAAAATCTGAGCAAGTCCTGTGAAGTGCACTTTAGTTCATTGTTTAAAAAGATATGAGAATCTGGTTGCAATATGCAGACAAATATGTAACAAGTACATTGTTTTAGAGGTATCTAACATCAATAAGGTTTTCAGAATTGAACTTTTCACCCAGACCCATCCTTTGAGCCTGGTGTCCTCTTGACACACTCTCTAGGGAGCAGATCCCACTATTAGTAGTTAGGCTGCTGTTAAATCTGTAGATGACACAGAAACAATTTGAAAACTGACAGGCCACTCTTCAGCCTCTCAGCATGGATTTGCATTGTCCTGTTAATAAGCCAGTAACATTTCAAAGGGTAAGGAGAAAAGAGGGTTCAAGGCAGCCCCCATCAAGCAGAAATGCAGGAACCAACATAATTTCCAGCTTTAAAACAAGGGTTTGTTTCATTACTTGGGTTAGTCTTTCAAAAAACAAATTCATAATGGTCATAACATAAAAAAAGATGTCTCTGGTGGAGTTGTGTGTTCTATCAGCACCCATGCTCTCTGTGATAATGAATCTGAACAAATATTTCTACTGAACTGCTGCATGGGCTCAGCTTGCTGAAGTTGGCCAAACTGCAAGAGAAATTAATGCATTTGGGTCCATGACCTGCATCTAGAACTGGGCTGTACTTCAGGTCACATCCCAGCCTACAGCAGATGGAAGGAAATTATAACGCCTACCTGATATTTTATTCTAGGAAAATGGTTTGAGTGGCAACAATCAGCGAGATATTTGTCTCATTTATTCAGCAGTTACATATTCTCTGTTCTCTGCAGAACATGGTAATATTGTGGGGTGATTTCCTCACTGTCAGCTTATAAAAATACGACAGTAATTTGTTGTAGTTGGTGTGGCTCTGCTGGGAACCCTTCCAAAACAGTCAAATACCTACATGCACCGACTTGGCTGCCTGGCTTACTACATGAACTCTAAATATGGCAGGGTGAGGCATATTAGAACATACCAGCCTAGTCACCATCTCCCTGCTCTTGTACTCTGCATAGTAAAATCAATGCACATTGTGCTCTCAGGCTGGGGCTATTTTTAGGTGTTATTTTTCCACTCAGTCTGCAGCTGTTTTCAGTCACAAGCTTCTTTAACTAAAACAAATACACAGTCCTTGGCAAAGGAGTGGTTGTAAAGAGGACAGAAGTGTGCACATGAATCTTGTGCCTGCCTCAAAGGGTTTTATGCAGGGAGAGTCAGAGAGGAGCAAAGAGGATCACTGTGTCCTGGGGAGCCAGGGTGAACACTCATCATCATGAATTAGCCCAACTTTCAGTCCTCTTCCAGAATGACTGATGAAGGGCTGGCTTCTCAGGGCTGAAGGATGTGGGAGGAGGAGAGCTGGAATGCTACCAGGCCCTGCATTATCTGCAACACCTCCCTGAGAGACACACAGAGACACCTTCCTTGACGACCCTTTGGCTCTTACTATGCACAGGCTCCTTTGGCACACTATGCAATCCCATCAGCTGTACTGCATTGTTGTAATTTCCTCCTTCCCTCTCCACCTCAGGGAATGGAGAGAATTGAAGGAATAGGAAGTTATCACATGGGTGCCTCAGAACCAGCTGTTTTCGGAACAGGAGATGTGGCTTTTGGAGCATTTCCTAATCTCTGCAAAATAGAGATCCCCTCCAGTTATAGAAAGGAAACCACTTTATTCTTTCTTCCCCATTGCTCCCTCTCTGCCTCAAGGTAGCATTGGAAGTCCATCCCCGAGGCCAGAGCTGCAGCTTCAGTGTGGGAATGGCTTGGTTAGGCTTCCTGCTAATTAAGAGCAGAAGAGAGCAAATTAATCCAACCATGTCTTGGTTGGTAATTGAGATTAATGTCATATTAGGATAAGTTTGAAGTCAAAAGGGTTTATCAGTAGTCAGCCAACTGCTTTTAGTGCTGTTTGTCAGGCTCAGGTGATGGAGAGAAATGAAATGGATGCCACTGAAGCCACTCCCATCCACCCCACTGGCCATCTTCAAAGTCTGTTGTGTCAACAGATAAGGTACTGAGAAGACACAGGTCTTGAGATAGTTGCTAACCTTTAGTGTTGCATACAAGCCATGAACACTAAGAAGCTGTGTTTCCTCTCAGAAGTTTCTGATGTAATAAATTATCATGGTTATGCTGATGAACATGAGAAGATGAGCAGACAACATCTTCATTTCTCCACCATCCCATTCAATCCATCTGAGGGACATCATTGAAATAAGGGGAATACTTTAGTGGATAGTGTGTGCTATGCTTGACAGCAAATGTTGGAGGGATTTGGAGCTCAAATTATAAAATCCCAGTTGACCTCCTTAACCCACCATAGGACACAATTCTGACATGGAATAAGGACCAGAGTGTCTTGCAGCTTTATTCTGTGATAAAAGAATGAAGCAGGCCCTTCACAGTGAGGCTGGTGCTAGTAAAAGAAGTATAAGTTTAGCTTTCTCTGTTTCCACTGAGCAGAGTACTTGCCACTACATAAAAAGCTAGCTAGCTATGGCAGTAATTAGAAAAAGCTGCATTTTAAGAGCCATTTATGCTCATCTTTTGACTCACATTGTTGAAAAATCAGCTTTTGGTAGGGCTTACTGTTTTGTTAGAAACTTTCTCACACTGCTCTCACAGTGTCCATTAGGAGAATCGCTGTCATCCTTCACATGGACTGTCTAAACCACAGGTGTGAAGTGGCTCTTTGTGCTATACTGTCAAGTTCTTCAGTAGGTTTTGTATGAAAATCAGACACTTCTTCATGAAATCAGAAGTGCCCAGATTATATTTCACATGCGTGAGTTTCCTTGTTTTTATTAAAATTAAGTTTGCTCATTTGCCATTTTCAAGCTAGTTTGAAATGAGGATCACCTTGTATCCTAGGAAACACAGTGAGAATTTTATATGTGATCACATTTTTATCCATGTTATGAAAAAGCAGATGGTAATTAGGTACATTATTCATAGGAAAGCTTGTTGAGCGCAGTGTCTGTATGGTTCCAGCTTCGATTAGAACTTGTTTGGAAGAACTACTTCATACCTTTCAATTGCCCCTCATTAAGTGCAATCATTACTCTTCTGTGGTCCCAGTGTGCTTTTATTTGTGCAAACCAGCATCCACAATATTATACAGAAAAAAACCCAGCAAATTTCTGGGCTCCTTTTCATTCTACTTGACATCAGTGTGATCTTTCTGTCCATCTGAATTCATTATTATTTACTGCAGCTGTAAATGTGCCTTGTGAGAGGCCACTTGGCAGCAGGAGAGGTGCAGAGCTGTCATATTCCAGGGACAGCACCTGAACCATTGGAAGAGACCAATTCACCTACTTAGGTAGAGGAAAGCATGCTGAGAGCACACTTAGAGGCTGGGCCACTTTGTGTGAGGAGGCTGGGTGTCAGGATTCCTGCACCTCCAAGCCTTTCACCATGGACAGAGTGACAGAGCAGAAAAGGCACAGCCCTGATGCAACAACAACAAAGTGTCTTCACTAGGACTTGCTAGCTCAACAGTGACAGGGAAGTAGGACCCCCCACACATAACAGCTCTTGTTTCTCACTGAAAAGATCTCGTCAGCCTAGCCCAGCTTTGCACTCGGGCTTTCTCCAGAGACTTCTCTGTAAAAGAAACCCAAGAAGTCCTCACAGATGGCACTCAGACTTGGAGATCTCCATATGGAAAATATTTTTGGAAAGACAAATAACTGTAACTGGGTCAGACAAGGAGATTTTTTTTTTTTCATACTACCCCTGAAAATAAAGAGGGATAAGGCTATTGTTTGTTTGCTTATGCTACACAGAAGCTTCTGTAACCTTCTACAGCATGTCACAGAGGGCATATAAGGATGTTCAAGTGCACATTAACTCTTGCATCGTGTGAGAAAATGTGTGTGTTTGAGAGAGAGGCTATTTGATCTTATCAGTACTGTAGATGCCTCTGTTATTTATTTTGTGGTTGGGACATTCGCAGCTTCTGCTACGTCATCAGTATTTGCTGCTAAAGAAAATTATTTGAGCGTTTCCCCTAATGACAAACCAACAGTCAAATGTCTTCTCTCTCCTCTGCAGTAGACAATACACTTAGACAGTGCCAACTGTGTCCTGCAGAAATAGATTGCTTTGAAGTAGAGCTCAATAAACAGATGTGAGGGTCCAAATAAACCTGGCAAAGTATACACTTGACTAAACAATGCAACAGCATATTTGAGACCCTTTTTTTCTGCATTTGAAATGTTTGCCAAGTCCCTGATTGATACAGTAGATAGGGTGGTCCTCAAAGACTCAACCTAACCAATCTTCAACACTTGGACTCCCAGAAACACAAAATACAAACCTGCCATGAAATAAAAATAATTCAAATTCAAAATCTCTGGTTTGCTAATGAAGAAATTGAGGAAAAAATTCCACTTTCTCTTCTTCACTTAGAATTACTTCTGAGTTGAGTAGTCTACCATTTAAAGTTTCACCATGATTTCCCTTATAGATTTTTATCACTAATTTTCAGCTTTCTGCTCTTCCCTCCAGTATCACAGCTCAGGAGTGATCTTAAGGCTTGTGACAATATTTTTTTTTGAGTTCACCTTCCAGTGCCTCTGGTACTTAGGTATCTGTATTGCAGCAGCCTATCAGACTGCCAAAGGCACACCTTTCCAAGCACAACATTTCTGACAGTGTTGTCAATCCCATTTCACATGAGACCCCAGAGAACCACAGGAAGGCTGAGTTCGTTGTGTCCTTCCTCATATGATTTCCACATACACATTAGCTCTGAGTTCCCAGCTCAGAAGCACAAGGGAAATAAATGGCCGGCCTTCCTTCCTTCCTTCCTTCCTTCCTTCCTTCCTTCCTTCCTTCCTTCCTTCCTTCCTTCCTTCCTTCCTTCCTTCCTTCCTTCCCTCCCTCCCTCCCTCCCTCCCTTCAGTGCCACTCCCTCGATTCCCCAGTCTCTCCAGGTGATGATACTAGCTAATTGTCTCATACTGACAATTCACACCACTATTTGCTGTGAAGAAACAAAAAAAACACCCCAATCTACAGCCCATTTTAGTCATAGTGATGCTGCCTAAATAATTAGACAGGGACCTAAAACAGTGGGCACGGGGAGTGCATAGCCTGCTGTGCAGTTTTCCCAGTATCACTATCTGTATCTAAATCCCTAACCTCAGGTGTCTGTCTCAACACAGAACTTCCTAGCAGCTACTAATGGCCTTTTCCTAGAAAAAGGCCAGACCACGGCAGAGGGGTTGGAACTAGATGATCTTTAAGGTCCCTTCCACCCCTAAACGTTCTATGATTTTATGACCCTAAAAATTCTCATTCCATTCCTACCCATTTTCCATAATCATCCCATTTTCCACCTACCCACATATCAAATCCTCTAGACCTAATTGCTTTTCCAGAACACACATGTGACCCTGCTACAAGCTTATCAGCTGAGTTGAAAATACGAAGTGAAGCAAAACAGATGGAATTTCATAACCAATTACATACTACAGAGGGAACCACAGTGCGTAGGTTTCTCCTTTTCAGACTGAAGTCAGCCGTCTTGTTAAGCCTCCTTGAAGCTCTGACAGATCCCCTATGTTTTCTTCTGCAGGGAGATCCAGCATGTTGTGAGCATACTGAGATCCTGCTGCAGGACTAAGACCTTGCTCCAGGGAACTCTAACCAGTGCCTCACCTTCCATTGATCTAACTGCTTGACACGTCTTGTCTGCAGTGAGTTTCTTTTGTCATTACTGAGCCATCACAGTCTGATTTTCTGTGAGTGCCTGGTATTGCCCTCTTATTTCACAGCTCAGTGAAAAAATGGAGCATCTACTTGTGATAATTCTTAAACAGGAGATGTTAGGTTCACGATCAATAAACGTTATGGACTTGTAAAAGATAAATCCATGCTAAATATGGGCGAGGAAATTCTATGGCAGAAAGGCATAATTAATGTGAAGAGGAACTCCCTTGTTCCAGGCTTTCATTCTTGTTGCATCTGAGCTTGTGGAAATCAAAGTTTACAGTACTCTTAAGTAAGCAGACCTCACCCAAGGTAATTACAACAAAATAACACATACAAAGTGAGAAGTAGGCTTAAAATATCAGGAGCCTGGGGATTTTTTCATAAAGCACTTGGGTCTCTAAAAATCTTACCCACTAAATTAATTCAAATGGGCTTGTGCAGATTTGCCATGCAGATATAAATGCAGTGGTGAAGTAGGGAATCACGCTGTAAGAAGCTGCACAGACCATCGCTTTTGACATCACTGAGTGAGTTGGAGAAGGGTCAAAGAGGAAGCTTGATCCTTCAAGGGAACTCCCAGTGTGGAGCACATTGCCCAAGGAGACCCTCAGCTGCCACCAGCACAGGCTACTCAAGAGACTCTGAGATCTTCAGCACCACCAGATACTGAATGGCTGAGGAAAAAGCCCACAGATCTATCATCCTGCCACAGGATTGAAATATGTTGCACTGACAGGTGTCGCACTGAGGACATAAAAAACAACTGTAGGTGAATGGAAAAGTTGAAAAGTGACCTAGGATGGTTCTTTTCAGAGGGGTGTGTCCCCTACTGAGGAGCTGATCCTTGGCTCTGTTCACATGCTCCACCTGATGTCAGTGCACAGCACAGGGGAAAACAGAGAGGAGAGGCAATGAAAGATGGTGAGGTTAGGGAGGGGTGGATCCACACTGCTCCCCTGTGAGCTGCACACCTGTATATGCAAAAGAGAGGGAGAGAGAAAGCATCACACTGCTTCTTATGAAAGGTTACAGGGGTAAAAAGAAACACAGAGTTAATGTAAGAAAGATGTTTCTAGTTAGTACTGATACAGCAGTCAATTGAATGTGTGTCAATTCCCTTTCTTCCTCTGTGTGCTCAATATATATTTAGATGTGAGCAGAGACGTTAATCTCAGATCCCAAATGCCACTTTGATAACTGCCAAGATTTGGGAGGGGCTGCTGTAGCAACAATAATGCAACGTTATGTTTTCTGTCCTGATGGACGATTGTATGTGCAGTGCTCCTGTCTCCAATATGTACAATATTTCAAACTTTCCTGCCAAAAATAAAAATGGAAAAAATCAAGAAAGCCTTGAGGCAACAATAACTTATTTGACATCAAGTTACATGGGTTTTACATGTTTATTTCCTCAAATATTCAATTAAAAGCTTACTTACTGCGGCAGATGTCATATCACATGGTGCATATGCTCCCTCTCCAATACAGAGCAGCTTTTTAGAAATTACTGCCAAAATGTTTTAAGAACTTTTATAATGGTTTCAGGATGAAGCATAAAATGTAATAAGCCACACATTTATGTGCCTATTTTATTGATCATTTAGTACTAGCTTTCTGTTTGGGGGTGGGGGGGTTTTGATAGGTTTTTCTGGGGGACGAAGGAATTGTTTCCATGAAGAGAAGGAGAAAACTGTTGGATATTTGAAAAATGGGTATAGATGCTTTGTTGCGAAAAGACGAGTGGAGTGACCTAAGTGATACAGGTTTCTTTTGCTCTGCTCTTGTTCCTGAGTGTGAATCAAAAAAGGATGTGTGGCTACTAATAAGAATTACTTCAGTAAGTTTTGTTCCACTGTAAGGATTTTGCTTCTCTGACAAAGATCTCTGGAAACTCTATTGCTGGCCATTTGGTTAGCTATTATGTGGGTAAAACCAGGCTGTTTTCCAAAATCCTTGTCTGATTTCCATTCATAAATTAGTACATGTGTTAACCAAACTTAGATTAAATATTAAATAGGTGTAATGCATCTACATGCATCTATCCAAATCTAGCATGGCCAGCTGTTATACTTCACAGTGTAAGCCAGTAGTTGGTGACTTTCAAGAAAAAAGATGTTTTCTGACTGACAGAATCATCCATACTGGAAATACTGCATACTTTGCCTCAGAATTTAAAATCAAGCCTTTGCTCATGGATGCTGGACTACTTACATAAGGGCCTAATCAGCTATGATGATCCTTCTTTTGACTGGTACGAGCAAAACAGCTCAGAGAAAACAAGAGCAGAGCTGTGAAAATGAAGACTTAAGGTAACAACACTCATATTTGTTTGTGCCTGCTGAAGCCTTGTATAATCCCAAGGAACAGGGTCCCTGGGAAGATATCACTGTCTTGTTCAGCAAAGGAGCGTCAGACCTAGGAAAGAGGGTGAGTTTTTACAACATGGCCATAACACGTGCCAGCTGACACGGTACACACAAGACTGGCTGAGGCAGTAGTATGGATCTGTCTTTGCTAGTGTTAGTGCCTGCTCCAGTCTCTGTAAACAACACATGTCAGCACTGGATCAATATACTTGAAATGACAGCGACTTATGGATTGTGAGGAGCTTTCAGGACAAAAAAACCCCCAGATTTCTCAAGTGTCTTCACTGCAGAGCAGATCCTGACTGTCACTTGAACATGACACTTAGCTTTCTGTGGGCAGCCACAGAGAGTCTTTAACCCTAACTTCACAATGCTTTCAGCCCAGGATGGGTAGTGTTTAAGATTTTGTTTCACTTCAGCCTGGCTTCTGATCCTCCTCCTTTGCCCTAAGAAGATAGGCAAGAAGCCCAGGGCTATGAGGCTCCCAAATAATTTCTTTCTCCTCTTCTGGAAGTGATTCTGAGCTGAAATTCCATGCTTGATTCCTTTCTGCACAACTTCTACAGGGTGCAGAGATGCCATGCACAAAAAATAAGACTGAGCAAACTCGCTTAAGATGAACAACACAAACTCTGCATTAGGGGTTACCCAAAATCTAGTAGTCCAACAGGGGGGAGGCTGCTGCAGCTCTGTGTGTCCAGGTCCTGCCAGTAGTAAGGCTGAGTATGTATTCCCAAGGTGCACACACAGACGCATATACACAATCATAGAGTTATGGAATCATTTAAATTGGAAAATACCTCTTATATCATCCTGTCCAACCATTAACTCAGCACTGCCAAATTCACCATTAAACCATGTCCTTCAGTAGCCCATACATATCCATATATACAGAAAAATGCAATATAGATCCCTCCTTAGATACTCAAGTCTATCCAGTAGCTGGCACTTAGATCCCTGGTCACCACAGTAGCAGACAGCTGCACATACAAGTGCCTGATGGCAACGGTCCTCCTGCACCTGCTGGTACTCAATCCCTCAATGCCCCCCCACACACTCACTACAGATTCCCCTCAGACACTCAGACTACGCAATGGCTGGCCCCTGGATCCCCCTTCTTCCCTGGTCCCATATGCACAGACACACACACAGAAGCCAACAGGTCTCTCTGGGAGCAGGTCCAGACCTGTGGTTCCTTCAGTGCCTGACCCTCAGCCAGCTCTTAGCTCCTCTTGTCTCTCCAGAATCCATCCCACACCATCCAGCCTCTCTCACACCTGACTACCATGGTTGGACAAGTGCACTCATCAACAACCTCTCCACACGTGGCCAGACCCTTGCAGCACAGAAGGCAGAGGAACACCATGGCAGGCACACAGTACTTGGTGCCATTTGCTTAAAACTGGACTAACCACTTAATCTGATCAAGTGCCAGATTTTCCACTGAGCATTCTTTGAAAAGGATGATCTTTGGATCCCACGACTTGATATGCATGCTTCACTGCATGCCAGAGGCAGGTGTTACAATGAAAATTACCTTATAAGTAAGGATATATTTTTTTTAAAAACGCACAAGATAGATTCATGCACCTTTTAGAGTAGGATCTAGGAAAGGTCCCAGATTAGGATCTAGGATCTAGAAAAGGTAAATAAAAACTGCAAAAAGATGTCCTGTCATGTAATTTCAAATGAAATTTGAATTGACATTTTTGTCTTCTAAGATACTGTAGTTTACAACTTGATTATTTAGATTAGATGGCAAAATTCCACTAAGGTGTACAATTAGATGAATAAGGGCACTTGCAAGCGGAGGAGTGATGCTCACTTTGTAGAACTCAGCCTCTAAGAACAGGTTACTTATCCCCGGTTTCACATAGCGATGAAACAAACCAAAGGAAGCATTTAAAGTTGAATGCTACTTTGAGCATAAGGAAACAGCCCGGAATTAAAGCACAAACGCCACATTTCACATATATACCAATCCCAGTACTACTGATCGTTTTTCAATGCATTCCAAGCTTACAACTACTATTCCTTAGAGACAATTGGTCCTTTGTCATTTTGATAGAGAAACATACAAAAGAGACATGGGAAGCCTTTTCCATCCGCCCACGTTTCCCCAGTAATTGTCTGACTGCTCCCTTCGGCAAGTTTTGAAAGGCATTTTCTGGTGCAGTTTCACATGGATCCAGCATTTCTCATTCCATTATTGACTTTTACACCACCATTTAAGGTGCTTCAGGGTTTGGAAGTTCTTCCATGACTCTATGCTGTTTGGAGATTTTTTTCTCAGCCCACTTCTACCACTACTGTAGTTGTACAGGGTGTGTTGCTCTAACCCACTGACATTAAGCCATAGTCCAGGACTGGCTGATGGTCAAAACTTGTTCCTTACTGACCAGTGTCTTTAACTAAAAAGCTGGTGAGATCAATGCCAGCAACCCTACAAGAAACTCTTGAGTGCTGACAGCAGTCGCATTAGCACGTTAACTTTGGGAATTGCTCTTCTGGGCTATCCATCTCCCTGGAATGCTGGGCTGGGATTCAAAATGTGCATTTCTGCCAAACCTTGTGAGGGATAAGAAGGTTATGCAGAATATGAGTCAGAAAAATAAACCCTTTGAAAGAGTCCTGCTCCACAGATGCAGTTCTCCAGAGTTACTGTGAAATCCAACTTTCAGAGCAGAGCTGGGAAAGAAAGTAAGTGCTGGAATTTAATTTCTTGCACAAGACTGAAAAGCCCTTTGGAAGACTTAATCCGAGAGCAAAGCTCCCACAAAAATAAATGGTGATTTAGAGTCTCTATTGACATCAAAAAGCATAGACCAAATATCAACAAGGGTGTCCTCCAAAAAGCCTGCTTAGTTTATTGAGGAACCAAGAGCAGTGTCTACAACAATAGCTATTTCCTCCTGGGTCTTTTGGAAAAGAACCTTGTCTACATCTCCCTTTCTTTTTATGAAGGAATGGCTACTCCAGGCTCTGTCCAAAGGCACAGGCTTAAAATCTCCAGTCTTAGAGGAACACTAAGGGGTCATATCTACTATGCAGCTCAGCCCATTCCAGCCTCAAGTGGCAAAATTCCTGCTCACTTGCAGCTACAGAGTGAACTTAGTGAATCTGGAAAACAAATAAATAAACAAAGTAATAGATCTGAAATGCTGGTTTGTTAGGCATAAGGAGCCTAGGTGCCACGTCATCTGCTATCACAAGTATTTGTGAATCCCAAAGGTAGCTTCCATCTTCCATCCGTACCCACATGGAAAGATGGGAGCTAAGTGTAAAACCAGCAGCTGCTCAAAATACTCTGTGGTTGCTGAGAACTACTCCTTTGAGACACTGGACCTTGAACTGAAGAAGAAAATAGCATGCAGGATATTTTTCTCTGTACAATACTCTATCCAGTATCCAACGAGAAATTTGGATCCACATTAAGATACATAAACTTAGGTTTTCACATCTCTCCAAGATACCACTACAGTTACTGGAAACTTAAGGGCTATTCAAACACATCTAAAACTCAATTGCTACACTTGGTCAGCTGAATGGCTGCAAAGCTAATTTAAATTTTAAAGTCGAAATCTGCAAGCTGAGTCTCCCCCTACCGTGTCTCTCTGTGGCACACAGTTGGAATTCTACAGCAAGAAATGATTGTAGCAATAGTCAGACTGGCTCTACCTCGAAAAAAGAACTTGGTCATGGGAAGGCAAGGCCAAACATGTGTTCATACACTAACAAAACAGGTGATTCCTGCCAAAAAAGGATAAAATGAACAAACAATTCTTCCCTTGATTTGACAGGTCAGTTTTAAGATCTTGTTACAAATACACTTTTTGACCTAGTTTATGGCATCATGCTCGGTGTGTGAATAACTAAGAAAGTGTTGCTACCAGCCATTCAGAATAAGAGATTCAATTACATTAGAGCTTTTTGGGATTTGTTTTTAAACAATCAGTGTCAAGGGCATAATTTTCTGCATGTCTCTCTTCTGGAGTATGTAGTAGTTCTCCCCTTTGAATTTATCTGTGACAGTCACTGATCAGATTCAGCTTTTCTGTTGAATATTGGGACCTTCAGATATGTCCACATTGTAAAAAGGATTGATAAGAAGGTTGATTTTTCCAGAAACTATACACAATTTTCTTGAGGGGAAAAACACCCTATAGTCTCATGGACTGGAGGCAGAAATGTCTACACTGACCAGAAAATATCACTGGTGGAAAATAATGGAAATCAAGAATAATAGTTTAAGCAATTTAAGAACTAAATTCTAATAGAAATGCCCAAATATATTGCAACAAAACATTGGAAAGGAAATATAACTATCATATATTCTTGTACATTCTTAAAACTCCACAGAGCTGATTTGTTTTTACATGTGAAACAATGACTCTTCCTGCTGGTTTCAACTGATTTTACTAATAAAAATTTTCTGAGGTGAATGTATCTGATACCAAAGCCAAGTCTTTACAGACCAGGATAATTAAATTAATAATTCAGGGTTTTAACTCAACTTGAATATTAGGATGAAGAAATTTAATCATAATATATGATTTTGACATAATTATTGTAAACCAAACAAGGTGAACTAAGACATGACACGTCTGGGCCTGTGATATTGGCCTGTCATGGTACACAGTCAAAGGGAAAACTTCTTTTTTTCCTGAAGATGCATCTTATGGAAAACTTTTCTTGCTTATTTGATTAATAATTGAAGAGGATGTGGTCTGACCTGTCAAAGAATATTAAAAGAGCTATCTGGAACAACCTTGCAAAGTAGTTCAAATGTGTGTAGTAACAGAAATTAAAATTACTTGGGCCACTCAGATCTTGAAGTCAGATATTAATTTATTGGAGTCCATAGTGAAAAACACATACTTCCAGGGGTTGATTCCTCTCAGCTGACAGTGAGCTGCAGAATTGTCTCCTGTTTCTCTGCTGTAGTTAAAGAGGAAGCTGAGGTCACTTGCATGCAATAAAGTTCAATTTTAGGTGGTCACAGCTGAATGAGTTCTTCTCTTACACTGTTTTGATTTGTAAAACAAACATTTTCCTTGGGGAAAAACGTTTCCAGGCACATTCTGTAGGTAGATTGACCCACATATGAGACTGCACCATCTTATTCACTGATGCTGGTTAGATGAGCTTTGTCACAGGGCAGGCAAAAGACTCTGCTCTTTTTTGGTGTCTGAGACACAAGGCTGGGAGTGAAACTGGCCCCTGCTGGAGCCCTTGCACAGAGCACACAGATGGCACACGTGTGAGCTCCCACCACATGGAGCAGGTCTCAGGAGATGGGGAACATGGTCAAGAAAGAACTGGGCATGAGCACAACCAATAAGACAGCAATGTACCAGGCAGATCCTTTCTTCTCCTTGTGTTTTGGGCCACGTAGATCAATTTGGAAGAATGACTATTGGCCTTCATGACAAATATCCGCAGTATTTATGACCATATGATTATGTTCAGAATTAACATTGCTCTGAGTCAAATACATTTTTCTCTTGGAAACATTCTATTATCTAAAAGTCAGAACCGACATTATTGACACTCTGCTCCCTGCACGAAACTGTTTTTGTATAGGCTAGAGATTTACATCTGGGAGGAAAGAGAAGCCCTGGGAAACATGGCATGGGATCTTGGCTACATCGAAATCAATGGCAAATCTTGCACTGACTTCAGTCATTGCTGAGGAATTCATGCATGCAGCAGCTCAAGCAACTATGAGCTTCTATGGTGTGATTTCTGAACATGAGCAAAAGAGACTGCCATGGGTTAATTGGTACAGGCCTTCACTAAATCCAGTGTCTTCCCTTTTGCTCTCCTTTAAAAATGCTTTCCTTTTAGAGACATTCACCGCAAATTAAATTTGTTCTGCTGCTGTTCTTTGCAACACTGGAGGTGAATTACATGTACTGAGTGGATGATCCACTCTGTAGGAAGTACAAGACACCAGGGAATATTTATCTGTCATTCTGAAGTAAACAGAGCTAAGAAGTAAAGACAAAGTGGTCAGAACAGGGAAGTATGCACGTTGACTGGATAACCTGACCATTATGGCTTTCAAATCTATCTGTTCTGTAACTGTTTTTGATTCATCTTGGATTTGCATTCATGTTGTTTGGTTTCTGCCCATTTGGGAAATTCTAAAAACTGTTTTCACATTCACTGAAATATGGGAAAAAACCCCATGTCAGTTAAAAAAACAAGTGATACATGAAATAATACTGAAAGTTAAACATGAAGTAAATAGTCAAGTAAATAAGACAGACCAGAGAGATTAAATTAACACAAAGGAAATATGCACATTTATTCTGAGGAAACAAAAAATGATCAGTAGATCTACTCAAATCAATGCAAAAAAAAATGAGTCTGACCTGGTGCATCGCTAAGAAAATCATGTGAAAGCCCATCCTTCTTTCTAGTGGAAGGTGGTCTAAACTTCCCAGACACAGACACAGACACTGGAGGAGTGATTAACAATAGCATCAGTTGATCTTTATGCAATGTTTCAGAGATCAGTCTCCTCACTAAAGAGGGAGGTTGATAGATGCATCCAAGATTACTCATTTTCAGCTGTTTCTAGTTTAACTAACATGTAAAATGCTACGTACAACAGCCATGGTTTGGAGGCATTGTTTCTACATTCCTTTTTCAATTTTAGCAGCTATATTTCTTCCTCTTAATCCCTATAATAATCCTGTTTTGAGGCATGATTAATTATTTAACTTTGCCATTCTCTCAGGGAAATTATAGACTAAATTGCATGCATGTTATTAATACAAAGCACCATTTTGTTAGCTAATTTAGAATTTCACACCCACATCAAACAGGCAGATGTCTATAATCTATTATTTGTGATCCCGCACTCCTGCTCTCCCTCCCTGCTGTGAGGGCAGCATCCTGCCGTCAGGTCCCCTCGGAAACCCAGCCCTGCACACACTGCTACACCATCTTCTGAGCCCTCCAATTTCACAGCCTTTCTCCCTTAATGCCACGCTCAGTGGACACAGCTGGCTTCTCTTTTCTTTCTGGAAGTTTTTGTTTTAAATTCCTTTACTACTGCTCGATTGCCATTGGATACACTCTGGCTCGGTTAATGCTTCTCGGTTTAACTGGGATCATTTCTGGCCCAGGTTTTTGGCCCCTTCAATCAACGGTCAGAATTCCTCCCAGAAAGAGGGGGCAAGGTAAATTTAAACTCTCCTCCCAGCTGGTTTTGCTTCTAATTTAGAAATGAAGACCGTATATTTATTTCAAAAGGTTGCATGTCCCTTTTCTTCATTTTTGGCTCTCACAGTCATTTTGTATTGCAACAAACTTCATTTTTTAAGCCTTGTGCAGTACAATGTTGTTTCTCCTCTAATGCTGTTTAATGTAGCAACACAAACCTGGCAAGTGACCTGAATTTCACAGATCAACTGCAACCACACAGGAGACCTGCAACAAGAATGTTTTGTTTCCTCTCTCGATGTTCTAATTGCTGCCCATGATCCAACTGCTCCCCCATCTGACCTCGCATGCAATTTTCATCACTTATTCTTTGGAGGCTGTCTAGATGTGTGACATGTCTGCAGTTCCTCTTGGTATAATGCATATTCAGCACCTGATCAACTGTGTGTCTCTGGGTGTGAGACAGTCTAAATGGAGCCATATCAAACGAATTATGTGATGTACAGGGTGTCTTCAAGTATGTCATAAGCTTAGTGTGTATGCCAGATTCGAAAGGCAAAGCCCTACTCTCTGTTGAATATTTTGCATGGACCATCTGAGAAGTCAGATGTCTTAATAGAGGTTCTTTTTTTAAAGCAAGCAAGAATCTTTGGATAGGCCGAGTGGCTGGAATATTGGTACAAGCTTGTGAAACCTGATGTTTTTCATTTGTCACGTATCTTTCTTGTGACAGTCTTTTTTTAGTACTTTTCTTCAGACACCTCAATTCACTGAGTAATACAAAGAGTGAGGGTGAGTGTAGGGGATGCTGCTGAGACTTTGCCAGTATTTCTACAGTTCTGCACATGTTTATTTTACTCTGCATCCACCAGACACTTTCTCCCAGGGCCAGAGCAGACTGCTATCCACAAAGCTTGTGTGCACTCTTGTTGAAACACATTACATTTCTCCTTTCATTTCCCGTGGTTTCTGTTAACTGGAGGACCAGATAATTCTGGACGGGAGCTTTTATTTTCATTAAAAGTTAAAGATCACCCCATGAGTATGGATCAGCCTTGTGGTAAGTCTTAAAACTCCTTATTTACTCATGTTTCATGCACAGTATATTCCTTATATCCCATACGCCTTCTCTCTCAGAAACAGCAACCTTGCATGCCCCAAAAAATCAAGCTTTAACACTGTATTCTTAGTATATATCTATATGTTATGAAATGTATGTGTGACCTGGAAATCCTGCACATTTAACTGCACATTTAGCTGCACATTTTGCTGCACATTTAACTTTCAGAATAAATAAAAGAAATTAATACGGCTTTTGGGGGGGCGATTTCTAATTTGTGAGACCATTCTTTTTTATAACAGGAGGAAAAACAACCAGTGACTGGTTGAAGAGGGCCAGAGTGGTCTGAGAGTTCTTTCTTCAAGATCACCAAAGGAAGAGGTGGGATCCTCAGATGCATTTTCTCTAATTTGTCCCTAAACCCAGCCAGACAAGCCTTCATGGTGGGGGAAAATCTCAGATATTCTGGCTCTCAGGGCCAGCATTTTCTTCCTTTCTAGATCTGCCTGACAGCCTCCCAGCATGGAAGATCTTTTCTCAACCTCCCCATCTGGTGCTGCTGGCATGGTGGGCTTAGAAGATATCTATGGCTGCCACCCTGCTTGATGGAGCCCATGTCCAGGGACAGGGCGCTGTGAAGATTTATGGATGCTCCAGCAAAGGGCTGGAGAGACCTAAATGGACCAGATGCTGGGCCATGCCTTTTCATACTTAGATGTTTGATGTTCATGTTCACTTCCAACAACTGAAAATTCCTAGCAGTTCCTAAAATGTTTTCACTTACCCTGCCCTCCTATGTAACACAACTTTAGATATGCCCTCTCTCTTTCAAATATGGGAAGACATGCTGGAGCTAACTGGGAAAAGACAACACCGACCTGAATGAGGCTTTCTATCAGTTCTACAGCCAAATCTTAACCTTAAACAAGAGAGCCACAGAGGATAAACTGGTCTCTTTCCCCAAAGTCTGCTACTGCCAGCAGACAGAGCTAGTATAACCCTAAAATCCCATCTCTGCCTGTGGGGTGTGCTTTCAAGGCACACAGATGTCCACTGATAGAACCTTGAGCTGAAACAGGCAAATGCAGCTGCCATCAGTGGCAAATCCAGTTATCATTAATGTTAACATTAGAAGAACTGAACTAATGGAGCAGCACATCTGGATATGTAGAAGAAAAACATCAGGACTAAGGAAGTGAAATTATATTCTCAGGAATGAATAATTCACTACATGTGTACAACCAGCAGGGAGAGAACCACAGGCTGAGGAAAATATGTTCAAACTTACCAACAAAAATAAATACATGAAAGTATGATGTGAGCATCAGCTACATTTCCTAGGCAAAAGCTCCACATGGGGGCCTGAAATCCAACTATATTTGCATTTTGACATATTATCACCAGAAAAGACACAGCAATGCAGCCCCTGAGGCAAGGGAATTCAACATTGCCAGGCCATCTGGGTTTTTTCTTATGGGTGGAAAATTTCTCTGCTCCCAAATGTCCTACAGCATTGTATAGAGAGAAGTAAAGAGGGTAAATGGGGGATGCCCTGCCTTAAAAACAATAAAGCTATTGCAAGGAATCACCCAGACAAAAAGCCTGCACTCTTGAGGAAAGTGGAGATTTTTTTGCACTATCTCTCTGAACTCAAGTCCTCCACTTGCTTCCTCTTTCTTCCCAGTCATGATGAGCTCACTATTACCTGCTGTGACTCTTCACAAAACTGTATCACTTCCTCTCCCATTTTCTCTCTGAGCAGATCTCTCTCTTTGATTTGCCATTACCCCTTATTCCAGGCACATCACTCCTACACACACAGAGACACAGTCCCAGACACACACACACAGAAGTCCTGAGGAGATATTATGATGAATTAGTCTTCTTGAAGGCTGTAAAGCATGGAATAAATGGGAAGGGTGCTAAAGCTCCATGGGTCTAGTTTGATGAAGTAATTGAGGGCTGCACGTTGTTTGCTTTTGAATTACTGTGCTGCTCACAGAAGTTTCAGAATTTGGGGATTAAAAAAAAAAAGGAAAGTGCTTTGAAATGCTGTCATGGGAATGCCCACTTTGAAGCTGTGCTAGGAAACCCATCCTGGAGTGTTTATGCTCCTGGGAAAATTCAGCCCAGATGTGACAGCAGAAACAATGATGCTTGAGCCATAGTTACAAGGCCTTGCCATGAGGGAGCACTACATGAGTGGGAATGAATGGAACCAAAGTACATTTCAATCAATGAAACGATGCTGATATGCTTTGAATCAAACAAAGAAACTTGGGTCTCTACTGATGCCTTCAAGGATGGCCCTGGGGCAATGCTGTTCTAGGAGAACAGAAGAGACTCACTTGATTCTCTATGGCATCTGTTACAAGACTGATGTCTGAGTCTGAACAAATACATGCCTGACTCTGAAGTTTAGGCATGGCCCATGGGTGTATGAAATTTTCTAGGCATATGTAAGCTTTGGAACTAAACTGAAACTGGTCTTCAGAATTACTTTTTGCTTATATACAACATAATATGCACACATATGTGTATACACAGAAATATTTTAAGAGATTTGAATAATATATTTGTATAAACAAGCCTAATGGCAAAAGTACAAAGCTAATTATTTGACTTGACAACGAATGGTAGGTGCTAGGTAAATGCAAAAGGGGAAGATGCAAAAGCTTTCTCACATTTTCACTTCATTACAGAAAAGTGAACAGCACGTGAACTGGTGTGCCATGCAAGTGGCAGCTCACCAAGGACAGGAGGGGACTGACAACCCCGTGCTCTTCGCTGGCTCACTGAAGGTCAGAAAACAGCATAAGGCAAATTTCAGCCAGGCTTTGAAGAGGCTGCTGTCATTAAGGCGGTTTCTATTTCCACAAATGAAGGCCACTGCAGTAGTTAGAGGGAGCAGCTGCAAGGCAAGGGGTGGGCAGGCTAGACTCAGACATTTTCAGTCAGATATTATTCATGGACAAATGAGGGGAAAAGTGACTTTACGGATTTACCACTACCCAGTGCTGGTGGTCATCAAGTTCAGGTCAGACTGTTAAACAGGCCTTTGTGAATGGACTGTGATTGGTTCCCTTTCACACTGTAATCCTGCAGTTTAAAAGCAGGTCTTTTGTCTACAGGAGTCTGCCAGGCATGAAGCACGGGCCCATAGACAACCTCAGAAGTCTCAAACTATCTGGCTACTTTGATCTTAATGCTACCAAAGATGTCTCTATCATCTCAATAGCAGCTTAGCCAGCCATTTCTATCCTTACCTTATTTTTACCTTCAAGGTTCTACAGTAAAGACCAGCTGGCTGAAGAAACCATTTCAAAACCCAACCACTATTACTGCCTTTGTTTTACACATCCAGTGGACATAAATTCTTGTCATTTTGTTTTATGCGAATGGCAGGATTTATTAGATCAGACAGGTCATTAAGTAATTTTTTTCTTTAATAATGTCTTTGATTCAGTGAACTCAAATTTATGCTCTGTTATAGTGTGCTAACAGCTATTTTTTGGCTATGAAAGCTAGCAATAAATCTGAATTTAATAAACTGACAATAGATCTAAATGTGAAAAAGATTCAAGACACTACTTTTTCCAGTTATTTAAAAGCAGTGATTCCTTGCATAACTGCAAGACTAATCCCAAACTAAAAGCATATTCTCTAAAAAACTATCACATAGATCACAACATGCAATTCTGCTCAATGTGAAGATTTTTTAAAAGCCATTCAGCTATTGCCCTGGTTGCCAGTGGCAGTGTGCTCTTTTCACCTGCCAAAAAAGAAATAGAATTTGGGAACACAGCTCTGTACATGAATAAGCACACACAAACCTCTGCGTGTACTCCCTGCTCTTCCTGCCACCCCCTTTCTCTGCATTTACACACACAGAGACACAGAAAGAAGACATGGAGCATAGTGGAACAGGTTGCCCAGCTAAGCTGTGGGAATCTACATCCTTCAAGATTTCAAAAACCCAATAGGACATGGACCTGAGCAACTTTGCCTTGCTCAGAGTCCAGCCTGGCTTAGAGAAAGAGGATGGACTTGTGTCCAGCAGAAGTCACATCCAACTTAAATTATTCAACAATTTCATGAGCTCATCGGCTTTCTGCTTTGTTACACACTCATGAAACATTTCAGTAGCTCCATGCACATACCCACAGCTTTTCCACGCAGGAAAAATCTCTGGCAAAGCTACAAAGGATGTGTCTGGGAGCAAAGACAGAGCAGCTGTGCATGGCATTGACTGGACAGGTCTCAACGTGTTCAAGCAAAATGTAGCAGTAGCAAAGCCACAGGGCACAGCTTCATCACAGAAATGTTCGCACACGGGTCATGCCGCTCCTCACTCTGACCATCTCAGCACATTGGGCAGTTCATCCCACCCTGTCTTGTCTTTAAAGGACTTGGCTGAGGTATTATGTGATGGGCATGCTGCATATGGGAATCACTCACAACTAGGAGTTTCAATGACATTCTAATCTCTGAAATCCCCTCCAGCTACATACCTGTCATAGATACTTGACGTCTGTGTCTCCCAGTCTTTAATAGATCTTTGAGATCTGCTTAGCTAAATTAAATACTTTATATGCATCAAAAGACTGTATGTAACTCAAAAGCTTTGGCAGACAGACTACCTATGTAAGCTTCTTTTATTGAAATCTGCCATCTTCCACAGTGTTTCATCTGCCACTGACACAACTCTGAAAGGAGAGGGCACGCACTGAGCTTCCTCCAGAGCACTGTAAAACAAATGCACCAGAAGAAAAACCAAGACACCAGTCTTTTCCTATATGTCTGGCCTGGATTAGACTCCTGTACAACAAGGGTCAAGGAAGCAGAACTGCAATCATAAGGGAACCATCTTGTATGTGTGATGGGGCAGAAGATGAGGTAGTAATTTCTACAAAGCAGACATACCCTCAGCCTTTCTCAAGACAGTCACAAGGGCGGGAATGTCACCTTTCGATATCTGAGCCCAGTGCTTGAATTTTCTTTTCACAGCTCTCCACTTTCAAGAAGAACCCCAGTGAATCACACTGTTTGGCTATAAAAAGGGAAACTAAAAGAAATGTCAAATGTCACAGTGGCTTTTTCACGTTATCTCTCTGTTCAGACAGGAAGTAGGAGTGCATCCTACTCATGGCGCAGATAGGGGAGACAGCTGCCTCCAGAGTCTCTTTATCAGAGGGGACTGCCCCTTTCAGAGAACCACAGGGTTGTTTTCTTTTCTTTTCTCCACACAGTTTTGTTTTCTGTCCCCTATCCTGCCAATCTAACTCGCACTCTGGGGCACAATGTTTTCGGGTGTCCTGTCTGTGAAAATTTGTTCTCATTTCCATTTCAATCCATATTTTGAACGATATTCATCTACTCTCAAATCATAGGGAGTGGTTGAGATTAAAAAATATTTTATTTTACATTTGAAAGCTGGACTGTCATGTGGGTTAGGAACTGGTTTACCCATGCCACATGGGTAAAATGGCTCAGAATGCATTAATGCTCGAAGTGAAGGAATAAAACAGCCTCCCTCAAGCTAGGCTCTGAGTTCTTCCTAGGCAAGGTCAGCTGAAAGGTCTTGCAGCACATACTCACACCACTCAGAATAAGCGTTGCAGACCCTCCATGAATGTTTCTTGTTCCACTTACATGACAGGCAGGTGTCTCCAGGTGTCTCACAGGTCTCGAAGGGGAGACAGCCTTTCAGCAGCTCTCCGGCCAAATCCTCTCATCCTATTCTCAAATACATTCCCACTTGGTGAGGTTCAGAAGCTGTGTGCAGTACTACAGCACACATGTGTCCTACTCTGTGCATTAATAAGAGTAGGACAATAAGAGCTGGAGCAGACTGGAGACAGCTTCAGGATCACCTTCTTACAAGTACCACTGTCAGCTAAGAAACTATCAAGCAGCCTCAGGCAGGCAAAGTTACTTTTTCTCTTCAGGAAGATTGACAGACCAAATCATGCTCACTTTAGAGACTACAATTAATAACATGGAGAGAGCAGCTAAGCACTAGACAAATGGTGTCTTGAGCAGATCCCCTCCTTGGTTTCGGCCTCTAATGCTGAGGTTGAATTTCTCACGCTCCTACAGATAGGAAAGTAGTGTTTGCAGCCCAATTAGCCTGTAATGGCTCTTCAAGCATTTGTTGATGATAGTAATCTGGGCTTGAAGTCTTGGCATGTAAGGGATGCTTGTGATTGATTGTAGCTCAAGTTGTCTTGCACTGGCTGAAGGCATGCAGAAAGGACAGGGGTCACTCAGTGCTATCACAAGCTAAGGCCTCTGACATAAGGCACTCCTCAGATATGTACCCATTGCCCGTGTGCTGAGCTCTCTTAGTGAGATTGTGCCAAAGCTCAGGCTAGAGAACTATCAGCTTTCTGAAAGAACAGCATTATAACACCACAGACAAAGCACTCTTATGTGCTTTGTGCTGTGCAAACTGAGACCAAGTGGTAAATGTGTCGGTTTAGGAGTGTTTCGGACCCAAGAAGCAATGGAATGTCCTTTATATCTTTCGAAATGAGAGTCTGTTTGGATTAAAATGATCTCCATGTAAGCAAAAAAAAAAATACCAGCCTTCCCATTTCAAAGCTGGCAGGGCTTCTTACACAGGCCTCTATTCAAACAGTGTAGGAGAAGAGGAATAGGGGACTTTTTTGTTTAACTCAAATGACGTGGTGTGTGTTTCTAACATAAAAAGCGAGACAAAAAATGAACTCTGTCTGAGGCAAAAGATTTAGAAGAAAAAGGAAAGTATGAATGTAGGAAGCTGTCTGAACACAAAGGCAAGGAAAATGAACACTTTTAGTCATTGACAGAACATGCATTTTTATGAGTGTTAACAGAAATTTGGTGTGATGATTCTGATAATGACATCCTAGCCAGTACAGCTGGTCTATAGGCAGAAAGAGAAGAAGCTGGATGAACAGTGGGTTCTAAGAGAAGTCTTTAGAGCATGTTTTAAGAACAGTTTCAGGCATTTGGGGAAGATCTGAGACTGACAACCTAGTAGGGTTGAAAAACATGGTTTATAACAAGAAGGAAATTCCAGCTTAAGAAAGGCAAATCTATATGTCACCTAAAAATAACTACAGCCAGCCATCCTACCAAAGCCCAGAAGATCAGGAAAGCACTGAGGAGTGGCCAGTCTAACCCAGGTTCCTTTTTTCCAAAAGCTGAAAAAGCCCAGTGCTGGACAGGACACCGTAGAAAAGGTCACTATGTACAATTTGCCACAAAGATGAACGTAACAAAACATACCATGAAGATAAAATGATCAAATATAGCTTATTACCTCAGGTTTAATTGTCACATGCCCCTGCTAAGAAATCTCCACTACCTTTTTTACTCTATGCCACTTCCACTCTCCTTACATAGAAAATGCTGCCCTCTGGCTATACAAGTACCAGAATAATCTTCACAGTGCTCTCCTTTTCCCCCCAAATGAAACTCACCCAGCTTTCTCATTTTTTTTGTTACTCCCCAAGAACTCTACTTACAAACTCAAAGCAGTCACCTGCCTGCTCTGCTTAAGCCCTTTCCTTTAATTTCTGTTCCACTCACACTTTTGTCTGCTGCTCTTCCCACCTCATGCAGAAACACAAACCCAGAGTCCACCTTGGCCTTACTCTGTCCCACCTCTGATGACATTTGACCCATCCTGGCTGCCTGGCTACAGCCACACTCCTCTGCCCTCACAGGTTTCTCCTTCTATAACCTCTCACGGCAACACATCCAGCCTCGATGCTTCTCCACTCAATTTTCTCTGACAGTCTGTCTATGATTGTACTATTGCTAACCCTACTGCAGACAGCCAAACAACTCTCTCCAACATTTCCCAGCCTAACAGAGATGTGCTCTTTCTGATGTCACTGCCAATAACACTACCTTCTCATAAAGATGCCTCTTCTTCTCTGACATTCTGTCTGTCTTTATCTTCTTTTCCTTCTCGTTTCTGTTCTTTTGAACAACCCTGTATCCAAGCCCTTTCTCTGCTCTGACATTGTTCTCAACCACAACTCTCCTCAGATTGTCTCCTGAGAAATTTTGGAGTTTCTCATCCTCTTTCCACTCTCACTCATCCTTGGATGTGCATACCTGTGTGCTGATAACAAGCCCATTTTATAGGTGTTGATTTCTTTGCACATGTGTCTTTCTGTTGTCTGCATCCATGCCTCAACCTTCCCTCTCACCTAAGAGGCCACTCCTCAAACTATGTCACTTGTTTGTTCCCTCTGTTGTTAAATTCCACCTGTGAGCAAGTCTCTTTCAGCATTGTCCATTGCTCTCAGATACAACCCTTCACCGGGGGTCTTCCCATCCTTCAGCATTTGCACTCAACCTTTTGTGCTTTCCCCTACCAACAGCTTTGCTGATGCTCTCTTGCTGCTGTGATTCTTTCCCCTCTTTTTCCCACTGCAAGTATTATACTGGCACTGGCTCAACTGCAACAACTGTTCCTCCAAGAGCAGGCTGACAACTGCCACTACGAGTTTGTTCTCTCCTTTTTCCATTCACCCATTTCATGCAGCACTTAGCACAGTGGGCTTCTGGCCCACCAGCGAGGCATCTTAGGCACTGCACTGAATGCAAATGTAATCACATGGCTCTGGAAGTTGTTCCTGCCATTCATATGAATAGCTAACTGCTTTTTATTAATTAACTTTTGGCCACTGTGAAGTTTTGTAGCAATCTTTATGCTGCTTAAGACCGGCCCTCTCCTTCAGGAATGGTTGAATAATAGCACCAGCTGGATGTATCATAATTATCACAGCCTCAGCACTGTGGAAATATAAGACTTCTGGTGGGTGGAAGCCATTGCCTCTTTCTTTTCCTGTGTGCCCAGGCTTATCACAGGATGTCATTCAAGGTTAAAAAGCTTAGCATCCCTGCTGATCATGCCTTTCCCCCTGGAAAGAACATGTGATGGATACGATCACAAAGGGTTGTATTTCAGCTGTGCAGTCTGTTCAGGCTTGTCCATCTTTACCTTACCCGTGGTGTCCCAAAACCAACATGTGACCCTGTGCACATGAGGCATTAATATCTGGATTCCATTTTAGTGACATTGAGAGCACCAGATTATTGTTGTGGGCCGCTCGCTCAGAAAGCTGGAAACAAATGAGCAGAAACACAGCAACACTGCTTGCTTAAGACCTCAAAGAGGGAGATTGACCTTGGTTTTCCCATTTTTTCCCTTTTAATTCTAAAATAGTTAGGGGATATTGACACATTTGTGAACTCCCTCTCCTACAGTTGCCCATTCCCCTTTCCTTCCTGCCAGTGATGCCTTCACGGTATGTTATGGAAAAAGCTGAACACATTTTTCTTGTTCTTAGATGCGAACACACAGAACTTCCATCTTGTGTGTTCCTCTCTACTTATAGAAAGATGCCTCCAAACGTTTTGTCAAGAACACCCATGTCCTCTGCAAGGTTGCTCTCAAGGAGTTCTTCTCCCAGCCTGTGCTCACATTTGGGATTGCCCCAACCCAGGTACAGCACCTTGCACTCGGACTTAATGTTTTGAACAAAGACAATGTATTATAATTCCCAGTGAAAATTCTATAGTAAGTATGTGCTCGGAAAAACTGCCTCGTCCGCCATTTGAGGATCTAGTTATGCCTCAGTTTATCCAGATTTGGGATTGAGGCATCACATACTCCACAGCCAACTTCACTGTAATCGTACTGGCAAAGTTCCCAGGTTCTGCAACAATCTGGTGGAGGCAAAAGCCAATTCTACCACTGCTTCTTTTCTGCTGTAACAAAGGATATGTTTAATTAAATAAATATCAAGATTAACAATGAGGACAGTGCAATGGTTTCTCTGTTATTCCCTCAAATATCCCTTTTCCTTTATTTAGCAGCCCCAGTTTTCAGAATATCCATGTTGGAGTTCTTTACATTAGTAGCTTTTGCTTGCATTGTGGCATTTGTAGGAAACACTCTCCCCCAGAAAAAAACCCAACAGGATACTTTGTGAAAATATCTTACTGTTTAAAATTATGAGAAGGCACTTACAACAAAAACTGGTCTAATAATGTGTCCTCATTCCTAGGTTTAAATATGAGTTCTCTACACTGCCTGTCTTCTCACTTGCTGACTATTTGCATATTATTGTCTCCACTAATAGAATATATCAGCGTTCTCCTGTTTACATATCTCCTATTTATTTCTCCTGTCTTGCTGTATTACTGTAGTGCTTAAAAAAATACAAACAAACACAGATTTTTGTTAGATAGATACAATGTTATTTTGATGTAAGGTGAAACCCCCCCCCTAGAATTGTGAGATAATTTCTGACCTTCTGAATGCAGGGCAGAGCTGCATTCAGCTCTGCTGATTGTTAAAATTGCAGATAATTTTAATGTCAATTCCTTGGGCAAAGTAACTAAATGGGCTGCAGTACTCCTTTGCCTGGACTGACCTTATGACTAAAACACTGCCAAAATTTTACACATTTTCCTGTGGTCTGTTCCCCAGACAATGAAATCCAAGCTGCCAGATTTTTCATTAATTAGTTCTTCAGTGGATGGTAGAAATGCAAGAAGAATATAAGCTCAGATGTGTTTGTTTACTTAACATCTGCTGCCCCTTAACCTCAGGTCCCATACTTCTCTTGCAAATAACATTTCCTCCATTATCCCATAACTACAGTGTGTCCAGCACTTTCCTTTTCATTCCTTGCACACTTTCACCACTTTGCCTTCTCTCTCATTACTTTTCTTCTGATACTGACATTAGGGCACCCCAATCCAGTGACTGACCCCCGGCCCCTTTCCTTGGGACCGCCCTTCTATGGGGTGAGAAGACGACTCCTGAAAACAAGCCGATCTTTTGTGAGCACAGAGTGTGTGTCAAGGTGGCTCTGCTATATGGGCCAGCTCTGGGGCGATGGAAGAGCTTCTGTCCATGTGCGAGAGAAAAAGGAACAATTCTGTCTGGGCAAGGAAACTGCCCAACCCTTTTTGTCCTCAGCCTCACTCTCCTGGCTAACTCCGTAGCTGTTGCTTGTGTTCCTGGGGAAGGAGGGAAGAGAAGGGAGAAGAGAGAAGGGAGAACCTCCAGGATATTCTTTCTTAAAGAAAGAAAAAAGGGGAAAAAAAAGAAAGAAAATAAAAGAAAGGAAAATTAAAGAAAATAGAAAGAAAAAAGAAGGGGAGGGTGCTGGGGTGAAAACCGTCTGAATGATAAAAAGAGAGGTATTAAAAATTATTTAAAAATTATTTTAAAATTGTATCAGAGAAAAAGTATTGAAAACAGTATTTAAAAAATTAAAATAAAAGTTTTTTTTTTAAAAAAACGTCATTTAGAAAAAGTCTTACAACCCCGAAGCCCGAAGGAAAAGCTCCACCCCGCTGCGGCACGGAGGGGAATGTGCGGGGGCTGCCCGGGGACACGGCTGTGGCGACAGCGAGCACAGCGAGCACAGCGAGCACAGCGAGCACAGCGAGCCGCGGGCACCCTCTGCTGCCACCGCCGCCTCCACCTGCTGCTGCTGCTGCTGTGCCCTCCGGAGAGCCTCTCCCCGCAGCCCTTCCAGAGCTGGGCACGTCCCAGCCCTCCCTACCAACCACATCCCTCTGCCCTATTACCCGTTCTCATGAGGTGTGCACAGACCTCACTCTCTGGAATTTCCCCATCCCTGTCCGCAGAGCCACCGCAGACCTGATCACAAGCACCCTCCTTCCTCTAACTAGGGGATGATGCTATGCAGGGTCAGGAGTTGGCCTCGATGATCCTTGTGGGTCCCTTCCAACTCAGCATACTCTGTGATTCTGTCAAAAACAATCCTGAAGCCTCCCCATGTAGCAATCGTTAAAGACAAAAATTCCCAAAGGTTCCTATACAACTTCCCATCCCTGCTCTATGACCAGCCACCCCATCATCACACATGTCCTTCATCCGAAAATGCTGGGATTTTTGGCAATAGGACCTTGCCCTCAAGTAAGTGCTGAAAACAAATGGTAGGTGTGCAGGCAGACCAGGTAAGAGAGGCTAATGCAGGAAGATTCACATATCCTGATATATGCTGTGTACTTTTGATCAGGTTTGGTAAGGGATGCACCACTAAGACACACACACAGACCTTATGCTGATCTACTTGCAGATGACTCTGCTAATTGTAAGGGATGTTGGTCTAAGATGACTTTTAGGGGTCCCTTCCAACCCAAACCATTCTGTGATTCTATAAATGAAGAGTGATGCAAACTTGAGCTCACCCTCAAACTGCCTGAGTTGGTCTGGCACAAGGCTCTGCACAGGTATTGACCAGCAAAAACCAGCTCTGCTGCTATTCTAGGCTAGGAACTGCATGTTGTCAGCTCTCCTTTTCACCTTCTCTGCTGTCCAGTGGTTTTCCTTCTTCCTTTCCTTCTCCCAGGCTTTGCAGGCCTCCTTTTTCCTTACACTAATTTTCCTTCTTATGTGTATGTCCCATCTCCCCCTTCCATCTCTGACATAGGAAGTTTACAGTGGAAGGCTGAAGAAGGAGAAGGCAATCCTCAAGAATCAAGTGCACAACATGGGGGAGTAAGGAGAGGAGCTAAAAGGTAGCTGTCCTGGGAAGGACAGATTGAAAGGAAGAATTTCTCTAGTGGTTCCTAAGAATTGTTTCCTTCAAGCTGTCTGATGTCATGGAAGCCAGGGAATGAGCAATCCAGCTCATGTAAGTCTTTTTTTCTGGGCAAAACATTATGTACTTGCTTAACAGCCCATGAAGTAAACATAAATGCCTGAGCCCAAGAATGTCATTTCAGCTAGGAGCATCTGTATCAACATCATGGTGACTTTGCCTGCCTCCTGTTACTGTGTCCTTGAGGTATATACATATATTATTTTTTATTCATCTTCACCGGTTTGGACAAGCACTGTACCAAACGCTCAAAAGTCACTCTAACTCCAACTCTAAAACACAGAGGATACGTGAGATCAAACAAGGTAAATTCTGAGCTTGTAACAATTAATTTTTTAGCTTTATTCAAATGTAGAATAAGCAACATTAATTCAGGAGAGCTAGTTGCAATGTAGTAATACCTAGGGCCCACAACTGTTGAATAATTTAGAGTAAACTTTGCATCCAGTGCCATGAATTACACTCTAAAAAGAAGAGTATACAGTCAAATCAGTTAGTTCAGCTTGAAGTATCTCAGTCCTGATTCAGGGTTTATGCCTGTATTCAAATCATATTCCCTCAGTCTGCATTTCCATCTCCAGTGAGAAGTGCCCATCTGCCTGAAGCCACACAGCTAAGCCCAGTACAGCCTTAGCTGTGCATTCCAGCCCAGGACTCATGTTTCCTGTATGATGTGCATGTGTCTCCTCCACACACATCAGCCCTGTTCAAATAATACTGCAACCCTGACTGACCTTTCAATACTAATGACAACACACTCTAGAAAGCACTAGCAGAGAGGTTTTCAAAGCAGCTGAAGGAGACAGATAGTATCTTGTGGGATTTTCAAATGTGACTAAACAGGCCAATTGGCTGACTCCCACTACTTTCATGAAATCAGTAAGAGTTGAGTACCTAACTTCTTCAGTCATGTTTGGAAAGCTTGCCACAAGCATGTGTGAAAAACTAAGAATTTTGGGACATTTGCCCTTACTTACAGATGAGGTCTGCCCAGGCACATATTAAAACAAATAAAAAAAATCTTCCCAAAACTGGTTAGAGCCTACCTAGTACATGAGAGTGCTCAGAAGAGCTGGGTAGCTCCAGGCAAGACATACTGAACCAGCTTTAGCTTTAGTTCCATATGCTTTGTAGCCTGGATTCAGACCCAGCAGAAACTGGGGTAGCACTATTTTAGTGAAGCCAGATCATCTTCAAAGCACCTACATCCAAATAGGAACAAGAATGCAAAGCTGGAGTGATGAGTGGAGAGCACCTGCATTTGGAACAGCTGCTTCATGTGCTTGGTTTCCAAATGAATAGAGAAAAAAGTAAGGCTCTGCATCTCCACAACTTGTTCCCCTCTCCTACCCTGGTAACCTGGAGCATCTCTACCAGATAGCCTGCAACCTGCAGCTACATTCCAGAGGCCTCACGCCTGCAAGTGCCAACAAACTGTGGGCTGGGACCTGCTCAGCATCATTTTGCCTGCCACTCCACAGCCATTGCAGGTGGA